>VDFB02371846.1:0-81154 GCA_007258455.2 Sequoia sempervirens
ATCAAGGGATCATTCTTGTTTTGAATCTCAAGTGAGGGTAATTCACGTTTAGGGAATGTGATTTTTGATTGGGTGACTTGGATGGGACGAGAGGAGGATGTTACATTATTTGATTTTATGTAAGATCGGATCTCCTCCTTTTGTATTTGCAACATTTCTTGAAATAGAAATTTAAATGTAGGCGATAGTTAAATAAGTTGCCATACAGGTATATTAGTAAGAGTCTTTTTAAGGTCGTCAACACTAGGGACTCTAAGTTGAGAAAAAGGTAATGGCGTGGGAGTGATGTGTGATCCCATATATGTTTGAGTCACTAAGTTACAACTTAGCGGCTGCAAAACATTGTTACAATTAGATTGCATTGTGGATTTCAAGAATTCTCTTAGTTTTTTGTGTGATTCACTAGTGGGAGGTGACTTAGGAAGCTCAATAGTTAAAGGAGATCCCACTTGTGTTTTCATAACCTCAAGAATCTTGTCTTTATTTGCATGATTTCTTAGTGAAGGGGATGCTAATGTCACTTTATTATCTTTACCTAGGGAAGGTTTGGTGTTTGAAGGATATGTGTCAATGTTCATATTTGTTTGCACCATGATATTCTCCCTAGGAGGAGAGTTTTTAGGAGAACGACAAGCCAAATGTTCTTGACATTCAAAGGTTGGTTCTTCTAAAAGGAATTCATCGCAAGTAGGGGAATGATCAATGGTTGAATTTGCGTGCTCAAGAAGGGTTTCGCTAGGTGAAGGGGGACAACTAAGATTCTCATGATTGTCATCAATTGTGTTTTCTAACATCAAAGTATCTTCTTCACAACTAGGAGAAGAACAAATTTTATTGTCATGATTGCCTATGGTTGTGTTGTCTCGTTTATCAATGTTTGTTCCACTAAGAGAGGTAAAAGGAGAGAAATAAATAGGATTCTCAAAACTCTCATTAATTGATTCTTCTACGAAAATATATTCATCACCAATAGGAGAGATATGAGGAGAAGAAAAAATATGATCATTAGGAATGTCCAAGGTTGTATTCTCTTTCACTAAAACACTCTCATAGGGAGGGGATAGGAAATATTCCTTAACATGTCTAAATATGTATGACACTAACATTGTTTGAACAAAAATGAAAAGCACATGTAACCATTTCATGCAATGTTTCAGCAATGTAAACAATGTATATCCAAAGATGCAAAACACTTTTATCCAATGTATGAAAAACCTTAAGAATGCAAACAATGTGTATCCAAAAATGAAAAGCACTTTTATCAAACTTATGCAAATTTTTATGAATAGAAACATTATGTACGCAAAAGTGAAAAGTACTTTTATCCATGTTATGCAAAATTTAAAAAATGTGAGCATTTTTAGATCTAATGATGCTTTAGATTGAAATGATTTGAAAAATGACTACGCTAGATTGATGTTTTTGACCTAGATGCATAAAACAAATATTCCCGAAACTTTCTAGACTTATAGTATATGATACTAGGAGGCTTAGGAAGCACATAAATGAGGTTTCTAACATTGTAACAAACAGTGAAAAATCTAGACTGGGACTAAGTCGCCCAGAATGGCGAATTAGTCCCAATTAGGGTTTTTTAAATTTTTTAGAAATTTTCAATTGATTTTGATGCTTTTTAGTTTGTATGACCTGAATACTAAAGGAAAATGCATTTTTCAAATGTCTGTCAATGATTTGGGATGCAAAAATGCAAACTATATGCACTTTCACTAAAACAAATTTTTAAAACCCTAGAATGCAAATTAACTAATGCAAAATGCAATGTAATGTTAATGTAAGCTAATTCTAGGATTATGATGGACTCCAAAAGAAGAAAATGTGATGTTCTAAGGTCGAGTTCGCCAAAATGTGGACACCGATTTTGGCACCACAAGACTCCCTAACACTTCTAGGGTTTTTCACCTAAAAGGAGAGAGGTAGGCTAAAATGTGTAATTTCGCCACTCAAGACTAATGCAAGTATGAATGAAATATGCCTAAATGCAATAAATTGATAAAATATATTGATTATTAATGCAAAACTAATGAAATGTAGAATGTTTGAAAACACATTGTGATATGTAGAAAGATAGATTGAGTGCAATAGAAGTCAAGATAAAGAAGCCAAATAGAAAGAGTGCACTTGGAAATTGACATAGGTTGGAATTGAAACTACATATGTCTTTGAAATTCTAAAAAAATTAATTTTCTGGTCAACTAGGACACTTACGCCAAGCTGGGCGACTTAGTCCCAGATCTAGAAAACTACTTTGGAGCTCATTTCAGCCAAATGGGTATTTGAATCTACAAAAAAATCTAAAAAATAGGTGCAATGGGACTAATTTTCCATTGTTGGAAACTTAGTCCACTTTGGCTTTTCTAAAAATCTGATAGTGGAGTCGAAAGCTCTTGATCTACTCTTTCTGTTCCTCCAGGTGTCCGGTTATCAAATTGTCAAATTCAGGCTTGAAAGTGACTTTTTGTGTAGATTTTGACCTTGCCAAAAGGGAAATGACTTCAACAAGTTTGAAACCTACCCTTCAATCATGTCCAATCCATTAAGCACCTAAATCTACAATCACACAAAGGAAGAGAGATAAAATGTTGATTGTTAGGGATTAGGGGTTTGCCTTGGTCAAACCCCATTTAGGTAATTAAACCAAAATGATGAAATAAAATAATGAAGCATGAAACATAATGCAATTAGAAACTTGTCGTGATGATGGATCTTGGATTGCTACAACAATGGATGAAGAATCAACCCTTGAATGCCTTGTAAAGCTATCTTAATGACTTAGAATGTTAAAACCCTAGCTTAATTTGAGAGAGATGATGAATGATGAATGAATGATTAGGTGAATTATGAATTAGGGTTTAAAGGTCTCCTTTTATAGAGGAGAGTTAAGTGAATGGCTAGAATAAGGATCATGATCAAGCATCAAGATTAAATTAGAAAATAATTTAATCAAGGGTGGAGGTTAATTAAGAGAAGAAAGATATGGATAGATAAAGACTTGAGGTGGAAGATAAGATTGGCACAAAAAAAGAGGTGATGGGAGAAATTAAATAATAATTTGGGTGGCCAACATAGGAGAAATAAATAAAATATTAATTTTATTTATTTCAAAAGAAAGGTGAGAACAAATAATGAGATAATTAAATAATTAAAAATAATTATTTAATTATAAAGGAAAGGCTAATGAATAATTAAATAATTAAAATAATTATTCAATTATAGAAGACAAGGGAAAGACTAACTTTTGAATTAAAATAATATTTAATTTAAAAGTGGGGGGGGGAAAGACCATTAGACTTAAATGCTTAATAAAAGTCTAGAAAAGTGTGAAAGTCATTTACAATTCTTTACAACACCTTTACAAGACATGCATTTTATTCAATTTTCAAGGGTCCAAGACCTAATGTGGATGTGTAAAACACCTCACAACACTAGACCAGGGCGACATTAAGTCCAATTTATCATTAATTATTCCCAAATCAAGCAAGGAAAAAGGGATACTTTTTCCGTGTCCACGTGTAATATAGAAAATCCTTAGAAATAGTAAGATATATTATTCTGTAGACCATATCATTATTGTTAAACCATAGATTATTTTGTTCATAGTCACTTGGCTTAGGAACAATTCCAAGAAAACGGGGTAATAGACCTTGTTCAAGACAATGATTATTTATCCCTTTTTTCAAAAGACAAATAGTTATTTGAAGTTAGCTTGATAACAAAAGGATGGAAGTGAAAATCAAAATACATGATGAACCCCTCCAAATGGAACTTTATCTTAGTTCATGATTACAAAATACCTGTATAATCCACAAAGAATGATACATAAAAGAGAACTTTATAAGCTGAGTGCATGTGCATGAACAACCTCCCTTTTTTTTCTCATTTACCCTCCCAAAATAAAAAATGTAGAAGGTAGTGTGAAAGTATACAAGACACGACACAAAGGACACCTCCACTATGATTCAATTTTAAATCCCCCCTGAATTGTGACACTTTATGTTTTTTAGTTCATAGGTTTTAACCAAAATGGGATTAAAAGGGACACTTTATAGAAATAATGTGAAATGATTCTCAATGGATCAGACTTAAAAAAAGCACTTTTGCAAAAAATGACACTAAATTTTGAGCTACTAATTAAAAGTTGCAATGCTTTTAATTTTTAAGCCTTTGTAAAATTAGCACATAAAAAATATTTTTAAAAAAAAATTGCCTCCATAAAATTTTGGGAGAAATAATTAGAGGAAAATTTTGAGAGAAAAAAATGATAAGAATTAAGCCCCCTTTGGTTGGTTGTGACCATACTATATAACCATGGACTTAACTTCTTTGGAAGCTCAAACACAAATGCTTTTCCACAAAAATCAAAATTTTGTAGCAATCAAAACCCCTACAAAGGGTTGAAAATTGAAAGAGAAATGTTTTTATAAATATTTCAATGCACACAACAAATTTCAAATGCCTTTGCAAATCTCTATGTAAATTTAATACACCTTTACAAATATTTCAATGTAGATAGTAAAGATGCCTATAGAAGTGATCAAAACACTTCACAAATAAATTTAAACCAGCAACATAATTAACACCTTTCAAACCAACAATAGAAATGAAGCCACACATATCAAAACACAAAACACAACAAAGTTCAACCAGATTTGAGCAAAAAATTATGTAGAACAACTCGATTTGATGAAATTTGTAGAGGCCAACCATATTAGATTGGAAATTTTAAAGTGTTTAACATGCTTCAAGGTCCAACAAAGTTGGACACGGTTCCTCACAAGATAAAATTCAACTCACTAAAATAAAACATACACCTTCAAGAAATCACATCTTCATGAGCGTACAAGAGCAAAAACTCTACCATAGATCCATGATCATATATCCACAACCTCTCATAGAGCCTCTACTTGAACACTACACACAATGAGCACAAATTGCAAGCAACTAGAAAAAAATAAAACAAATTAGGATTCACACCAAACCTACTCTAATACCATGAAATGGACCTAGGAAATCTAAGCAGAATGCTAGTATCGAAAGAATAACCAAATACAAGATATTGTAGGTCAAATTGATGTGTTTTCATTAAATAAATGAGGTGAATATATAAGAGAAATTACCAAACCAAATTCCAAGTTTTGGAGGGAAAGGTTTATTCAAATTTCTCAACAAATTGGAGGTAGTTAGGAGTTAGTTTCTACTTAAATCCAACTTACTCGTAAAAGTAAATCCACCTAAGCAAGGTTAACAACCCATGTGGGTAAAATAAACTCTCAAGATTAACAATATTGTGATGTTATGCCAATGGATGCATGCCATATTTTGTTGGGAAGACCTTTTTAATATGATAGGGAAGTCATTCATGATGGAAAAATAAATTATTACAAAATAAAGAAGAATGGGAAATAATGTCTTGAATCCCATGAAAGATAAGAATGAGGAGGTAGAAAGGAATCCTAGAGTTTGTTTGGTGATTGAGAAATAATTTTTTAAGGACATGAAAAATGAGAGATCATGTTATGCCTTTATCCCTAAGCCTATAGAGGTTAGGAAAACAAAGAAGAAGGAAGAAATTCTCATGAAGGTCCAAGAGATTTTGGCGAGTTTACAAAAAAAAATGATGAAAAAGTTGCCTAATGGATTTCCACCTATGAGGGGCATAAGTCATTGCATGGATTTGATATTTGGGGCTAGTTTTCCAAAAAAATCACCATACAAAATGACACCTATGGATAACAAAGAAATAAATAGGCAAGTGTAAGAGTTACTAGATAAGAGAATGATTAGGGAAAGTATTAGTCCATGTACTATACTAGAAGTACTCACATTAAAGAAAGATGGAGAATGGTGGATGTGTATTGATTCTAGATCCATCAATAAGATTACTATAAAGTATAAATTTTGATTGCCCCAAATGGATGATATGATGGACTATTTAAGCGGAGCTAGGTATTTCACGAAGATTGATTTGAAGAGTGGATACCATTGTATCATAATTAGGGAGGGAGATGAGTAGAAGACCACTTTTAAGACAAAATATGGTTTGTATGAATGGTTGGTGATGTCATTTAGTTTGATTAACACTCCCAATACCTTCATGAGGCCGATGAATGAGGTTTTGAAGCCTTTTTTGGGTAAGTTTTTGATTGTGTATTTAAATGCTATTTTGATATTCAGTAAGACAAAGGAAGATAATTTGATGTATATTAGAGCAATACTGTAGAGGTTGAAGGAAGATAAATTAATGGTCAATTTGAAGAAGTATAGTTTTATGAAGAAAGAACTAGTGTATTTGGGTTTTGTTGCATTTGAAGAGGGGTTGAAGATGGACCCAAAGAAGGTCAAAGCAATTGTGGATCAGCCTTCACCTAGGATTATGTTTGAAGCTAGAAGTATTCATGGCAAGTAGTGAGCTTCTACAAGAATTTCATCAAAAAAATAAGTGGGATTTATGCTCCAATCACCAAGAAAATGAAGGGTAGTAGAAATTAATTTAAGTGGATAGATACAACAAAGAAAAATATTTAGTTGCTAAAGAAAAAGGTAACAAAATAGTTAGTACTAGCTTTGTCCACTTTTAGTAAAGTGTTCCAAGTAGATTGTAATGCATGTGGATGTGTAATTGGTGGAGTTTTGAGTCAAGAGGGAAGGCCCATTGATTACTTCAGTGAAAGTTGAATGAAGCAAAAATAAAAAAAATTGTATATGATCCAAAATTTTATGTAATAGTTCAATCACTAAAGAAATGGAGGCATTACATGTTACCCAAGGAGTTTGTATTGTATGCAAATCATCATGCACTATAGTTTATATAAATCCAAGGTAAGCTAAGTAAAAAACACATGAAATAGGTTGAATTTTTGTAGAGCTATTCCTTTGTTTTAAAGCATATAAGTAGTTAGACAAATAGGGTAGCAGATGCACTCAAGAGAAGATGTTTGTTGTTGAATTAATTGAGAGTTAATGTCAGTGGATTTGATGCAATGAAATGATTATATAAAGAAGACTCAAATTTTAAAGAAGCATGGGAAACATGTAAAAATCTTGTGGAAAAGGATAAAAATCCATGGTTGGAGTATTTTATTCAATAAGGTTTATTGTTCAAGGGGAAAAAAATTGTGCATGGGGTCAATGAGAGAAAATTTGATTAGATTAAATCATAGTGGAGGTTAAAGTGGACACTTTGGGGTTGATAAAATGTTGGCTCAACAAAGTGAAGGGTATTTTTGGCCTAGAATGAGTGTGGATGTAAAGAAGCTAGTGCAAAATTATAGAATTTGCCAACATGCTAAAGGAGCAAGATAAAATACAAGATTGTATTAGTCATTATTGATACCAGAGAGACTGTGGGAGCATGTGTATGAATTTTTTTTGGATTGCTTTGAACACAAAGAGATAATGACTCAATTTTTGATAGATTTTCTAAAATGGTTTTTTTTTTCCATCTCAAAAGAGAAATGATGCTTCCCATGTTGTTATATGGAGCCTAATCAGACTTAGAGGTTAAATTTTCCACACTTTTATCAATGTAGTTCTCCCCAAATTATTCAACGGGGGTTTGGGGTAGCGCCCTAGCACGCTCCTGTCGCGATACAGGGCGGGTCGAGGAGCACGCCCCTAAAACCTCAAATGACTTTTATTATTTTATAAAGGCGTCCGGAGTTATTTTTTATTGGTCGACGAAAAAACCCTATTTTGTAACTGACATAAGTCTTGATAAAACACTAAGGGTTAGGGTTTTTGTTGATATTATATTGTAGCATTTGCAGCGGTATTGAGTTGCAAGGATTGTTGGTTGTAATCGGTTTGATTTGCTGGATAATAATATTGGACTCTCTATTGGTGGATGTAGCCCGAGTTTGGGTGAACCACGCTTAAATTGTCCTCATTATTATTTCGTGTTTGGGTGTGACATAAGTCTTGATAAAACAACTAAGGGTTAGGGTCTCTGTTGATATTATATTTTTAGCATTTGCAATGGTATTGAGTTGCAAGGATTGTTGGTTGTAATCGGTTCTTTGCTATTAATATTGGTGGATGTAGCCCGAGTTTGGGTGAACCACATTAAAAATTGTCCCTCGCTATTATTATTTCTATGTTTTTCGTTCCTCTATTTAATTTTTATTTGCATTTAATTGATATTTTTTGCATGCAATTCCTAACATCCCACATAGCTACATAATTTTTCAAGGAGGTAGTTAGGATGTATGGTTTGGCTAAAAGTATTGTTTTAGACTGGGATACAAAAATTGTTGGTCATTTTTTGCATACCTTGTGGAAAAATATGGGAACACAATTGAGTTTCAACTCAACTTACCATCCTCAAATTGATGGTCAAATTGAAGTTGTTAAAAGGAAGTTTGGGTAATATATTAATATGTTTGGTAGGTGATAAACCAAACCAATGGGACTCGACATTGGCTCAAGCAGGGTTTTATTTTAATAATTCAGTCAATAGGAGTGCAAGGAAAATTCCTTTTCATATTGTTTATGGGTATATCCATAGAGGTGTTGATGAGTTGAGAGATAGTGAATATTTGAATAGGAAAAGTGTTATGGAAAAAGATTTTGTTGAATACCTTTGTAAGTTACATAAGGAGGTAAAGAAAAATTTGGAGAAGAGTGCCATGAAGTATAAAGAGCATGCTAATATGCATAGAAGAGATCAAGAGTTTCAGGTAGGTGATTTTGTTTTGGCATATTTGAGAAAAGAGAGGTTCCCATAGGGAACATATAATAAGTTAAAAATGGAAGAAGATATGCCCATGTAGGGTGTTGAGAAATTTTTCATCCAATGCCTTTGAAATTGGACTTTCAGCGAGTATAGATATATCTCCTATTTTTAATGTTGTTGATCTATACAAGTATTATGAAGGGGGGACAAGAATACAAGAGGATACACACTTAGATTGGCAGGGTGCACAAGAAAGGATACATCAATTGCTTGAAAATAAATTTAAAGAAATTAACAAAGTGGTTGATTCTTGAGTGGCTAAAAGAACAAGGGGAAATAATATTATAATAATTGGTCCATTGGAAGAGTAGAGCTACAAAGGAAGCCTCTTGGATGAATGCTACATAATTGCCTAAGTATGGAATTCCAGTTTCAAACTTGCCAAAATATTCATGAGTTACAAAATCATGGAACATATCACTTACTCAGTGTGTCTAATGTAGGAGCATTTTATTTCATGAGCAATCTTGTATCACCCAAAAATATTTCTTGCTTTATTTTCAGTCTTTTTTTTGTGTGCAATAGTTGGATTTTGTTGATTTATTTTGGGAGACATTTCTGAGTTAAATTATGTTCAAGTAATGACTCCATCTTGTTAAAGAGCTTAATGGGTACATACAGTTCAAGTTTTGTGATATTTGGAGAAAATTTAGCTAAGTTAGGACAAATAGGAGGTTTGGCCCATATCGGGAACAAATCAGAGCTTTTAGGACTTCCAGGAACCATCGAAACTGCCAACAATTCTAATTCCTAGTGGAATCACTGACAATCTCAAAGACTTAGTTTTATGTGAAGCTTTACAAGTTGGAGCTTTTAGGAGTTCTAAGAACCATCAAAATGCCTAATAGTTCCAGTTCCTAGTAGCATCAATGACATGTCAGAAGATTTAGTTTCCTGTGAAGTGTTCATGAGTTTGAGAGTTCTTGAGGAAGTAAGAACTTTTGATAAAGTGCTTGGTTCTTGATGAAGTTGAAACCCACAAGAAAGAGATTCAACTATGACAAACATTTCAATAGTTCTTAAGGAGGTAGGAACCTTTGATAATGTGTGGTTCCTAATGAGGCCAAACCCTCAACAAATGTCTTTAATAGTCATAATTTCAAGAGTTCCTAAGGAAGTAGGAACCTCCGATAAAAATCTTAGTGCTTGATGGAACCGAAACCTCCACAAAGGAGGAAATGTTGAGTTCCTAAGGAGGCAAGAACCACTAAAATGATATTTAGTTTCTAGTTCCCATCAGAGTGGGAACCCTCGATAAGAGAGAAAATAGAGTAGAACACATAGACACTTTGAAAGGCTAGTTACATATTGACACATGGCATAATGTGATTGAGTCGTTTATAATGACAATTGAATTTCCTTTTCTAATGGTTGAACTTTCGTACATGGAAGTATAAAGATGGGGAAAATCAATGCATTGAAGCTAGGGATTTTTGGGAAGAAATATAAAAACAAAAAGAAGGTTGAAGGCTTGTAACTAGAGTATTTTTGTTTGTACTCCTAAATGTTGTCAATAATAAATGAATTTGAAATTGTTATTTCAACATTGTTTGTAATTGATAGTTGTTGTGGCTACATGATAGGGCTGCTTGGTAATGAAAACAGATCTTGATTGCATTAGTGATGCAAGTGGAAGTTCAATTGGATTAGTATTGGGTCAAGAAGGAAAACTAAAATAATAGTTTAGTGATAAGTGTAATAATGTAGGAAGGGGGTAGTCAGTATATGATTGATAATTTTATACCATAATTGATGCATTGAAGAAGTGAACATTACTTGTTACTAAAGGAATTTATGTTGTATACAAATCATGAGATATTATAGTATTTGAATAATCAAGGTAAATTGAATCAGATACATATGATATGGGTTGAATTCATGCAAAGTTATACTTTTGTGTTGAAGCATAGATGTGGGAAACCAAACAAAGTTATAGATGTGTTGATTAGGAGGCATAATTTGTTGACATAAATGAGAGTAGAGGTAGTTGGATTTCATGAATTGAAGAACTTGTATGAAGCTAATACTAATTTTATAGAAGAATAGAAAGCATGTAAAGAACTAGTAAGTGTGGATAGAACTAAATCACTTGACTATTTGATTAAAAATGATATGTTATTCAAGGGTAATCAAGCATGTATTCCTAAAATCTCAATTAGGGGGAATTTGATCAAGGAAAATCACAACAATGGTTTAGTAGGTCATTTTAGCATAGAATTGACAATGGAATTGGTAAGAGAACTATTTTTGGTAAAAAAATAATAATAAGGAAATATTTTTAGAGCTATAGAATTTTCAAGTTGCAAAAGGGAGTAGTTAGAATGTTGGTTTGTATTAGCAATTACCAATTTTGGAGAAACCATGGGAAAATATAAGTGTGGATTTTGTATTAGTATTTCCTAGAACATAGAGAGCTCATGCTTCTATATTTGTAGATGTGTTATATTTTATAATATGGTGCATTTCATTCCATGTAAGAAGAAAAATGACGCAGTGCATGTAGCTAATCTATTTTTAAGAAAAGTTGTGAGATTGCACGGGTTGCCAAGGAGTATAGTTTTATATAGGGACATTAAGTTTGTTTTTAATTTTTGGAGGACATTGTGGAAGAAAATGAAATAAAATTAAAATTAGTTCAACATATCACCCACATATTGATGGACAAATAAAGCTTGTGAATATGGTTTTAGAAAATTCGTTGAGATGTTTTGTTGGAGAGAAGATGGGAAGTTAGCATATTATTTTGGTGCAGATAGAGTTTTCATAAATACATTTAGTAAACTAAATAATAGGGAAAACATCATTTAAGGTTTCATATGGTAGTAGTCTAAGGAATGCATTATAATTGAGAGATTAGCAATAAAGAAAAGAGGAGTGTGGAATAAGAGAAGTTTATGGAACATGTGACGATAGTGCATACAAAGGTAAGAAATTATTTGAAGAAGATGAATGGTAAATAAAAGAAGAAATATTATGAGAAAAGAAGACATAAGGAGTTTACACGTGGAGATGAATCATGATGGTGTATCTCAAAAATAAAGAGTTCTAGTTGGGACATACAATAAGTAGAAGATGATGCTTGGTGAATACAGAGTTGTCAAAAGGTTTGATTCAAGAAAGAAATGTGTATGAATTGGAGTTATTGGAAGGATTGGTCATATGAAAAATATTCAATGCTACAAATTTATGTGTCATGAAAGAGAGTTAGGGGATAGTTGTTTAGAAGAACAATGGAGTAATTAGGCATTGCAACAAAGAAAAAAGGAGATTAAAGCGATTTTGGATGGTAGAATTGGTAGCACCAAAAATAGATTATATGAGTATTTGGTAAAATGCAAAGGATCTTGGATTTATAAGGCTAAGGTAAACCATCTTGGTTTACCTTTAGCCACTAGAAAATTGGGGGACTCAATTTTTAAAGTACCTTGAGTGTCTAGTGTAGGAGTATCCCAAGGTGTAAGAGAAATCTTGTATCTCCTAAAAAAAATTTATTTTACTTGTTAGATTTATTTTGTAGGTTTTCAATAATATCATAGTAATTCAATCACATTAGGTCTTACCACATTTCATTGCACTTGCATAATTTATCTTGCGATTAGAAAACAAGTTCTACATTGATCCTATAACGTCACATTCAATTTTAAAGATATTTTTATTATAAAAAATGTATAATTCACTTCCAAACTTTTGTGCTACTGATTTGATCAACAAATTCAAGAAGCGCTTACTATTTGCTAGATTTTATGCATTTGTAGAGAAGGACAAGGTGCTCCCTACTCGGATTACCTTATCTTCAAAATATGGCAATTGAGTGTAGCGGATTGAATTTGAAGGCTCTCCTGTTATATGGCATTCTTGTGGTAAAGTGGGCCATGCTATTGCTACTTGCTTGAACAATAAGAAATACCATTTTGTTTGGAGGAAAAAGGAACAAATGCCTACTACTATTGAGGAGTCCATTATTACCTTCGAGGAGGCACAAAAGGAAGATAGTAAGGGGAAATCTCTTAGACTGTACAATGATGACTCTTTTCAAGCTTCGGGGTTGGATGAGGGATTTGCCTATGGTCTTAAGAATGTTCTTTGTTACAAGAAAAAAAGCTTAGGGGAGAAGGATCCTTATAGTGTGGTAAAGAAAAAATCTTTGGAACAATTTTTCAAATCACCCTGACTTTGGGTTGGTTTATTATAAGGTCTTATCTTTTGTAGTGTAGTAGTTGCTCCTCTTGATTGTCTTTTCATGCCTTGTTGAGCTTCTTGCTTCATCTTTTTGCAGTGTCTTATTTTTTTTTAGTGTCGTAGTTGCTCCTCTTGGTTGTCTTTTGATGCTTTGTTGAGCTTCTTGCTTCATCTTTCTCTTGTACAAAGGTCTACGTCCTTTCAAAATCCTTGCTTACCTAATAAAAACACCTAGGATCTTTATAAAGATTCATATGAATGAAAACATAAATCATGTTGGTTACATAGATAATCAACCTCTTTCTAACTTAATGCCAAAGACCGAAAAGTCATAATTCATCACAAAAATATTGTTGGACTACCACCTTAATGCACATTATCTTTGAATTTACCGAGTAAAGCCTGCTTTTACTTAATAGCAGATAAGAAATATAATCTTCCGACAGGAATTGAGGTTGAATGGGAAAAAGCTAGAAAAAATTCAAGTGAAAGTTCCCCTATCAGTAGATAAACCAATGTATAACCGTAAAGAAAAAGGAGAGGAATGCTGTAATATCCTTTGAGAATCTGACCTTGTTTTGCTAATATGAACTTCAAGGAATATTGTCAAATAGTTGTCTTGCAACTTCTGTACTTGTTGATTGTAGTTTCTTTTTTATATTTTTGATGTAGAAGATGATAATATGCATTCAATTAACTGAAATGAACATGTACCAAAGTTTGAAACTAATTGAGGATGCAAGGTAACATTCTTTTTGGCTTTTTCAATTAAGATAGATGACTGAAAATGCATGTAACTGATACCTACAACCAATAAGCATTTCTACAAACACTTGGCATGTGTTTCCATATAAACCGAAATGGAAAATGACATTAATGCAAACATTTGCCATGCAAACATTTGGACTGAAATGAATGCTACAACAATGGCATTTTATCAAACATTTAGCATGCATCCCATCTAAGCGATAAATACCTACAGCAAGAAGGTTATTATGTCAAACACTTAGCAATCCCAAACTCCTCTATTGCTGATAGGAAATTGATTACAATGTTGATATGATATGCAATACAATGCTGCAACTACTTGACATAAAACAAATACCAACAACAATGTGACAATTTGACAAACAGTTGGCATACCAACTCCAGCTTCTTATATTTTCAATCTGATTACAATCTTGACTGATTTACAATGATAGAGAAGATGGACTCCCATGTGCTACTTATAATGCAATGATGTTGATAAGACTACAACTGAAATGAAATGCAAACAAAGTGAACCTAGAAAATGGACGATCCTTGACTTCAATGCTAATCAGACCTTCTATATGCAGCGCTCCAAACTAACAATATTCCCTGACCTTCCCTTGCCTCCAATGTGCTAAAATCTGGTCTGTACAGGCTGAACTGACTAAAGGAACTCAATGATTTTTTTATGATTTTCTCTTCCCAAATCGATGAGTAAAGGTTGCAACCATAGTCTTAAGTATGTTGTGATTATTCTTGATTGAAAATTCACAATTTTCTCTGCAATAAAATCTGAATATTCTCTGACAAAATCGTCCTCAATAATGCAACCAAAATCTGGAAATGTTCTTCAATTTTATCTCCAAATCGTACTCATCCAAATTTGGCAAATGTATAAGTCTGAAATATTCTCTTTTCAATGATGATTGCAGTAATACAACAACTACCCAATCAACTTAGTTAGGGCAATAATACAATAGTTATTGCACCTATCAATTCTCTTCAATTAAGCACCTGTAGAAACCCTTGATGGATTTCTTAACTCCAGCTAAGGTTGCTCTTTCACAACTGAACCTGGTACCTTAGAGTCTTCAAACCCTCAGGCATATGCAAGCATTCAAGCTTATACCATGCAGATATGAATAGAATAGAAGTAAAATCCAAGTGTGCCTGAATGACTAGCAATGAGCTTCTTATATACTTTTTCTAACCCATCTCCAAGAAAGCTTCTAGAATATTTTATTATTTTATTATTTAAATGATTTTTTGATATATTATTTTATTATAGTTACTTTATTAAATTAATTATAATAAAGTTATCTTTGAGATATTATTTTATTAAGATAACTTTATTAAATAATTAATTTAATACTCCACTTTAATTTAATTAAAATAATCAAGTGAAGAAGAGAGCCGAATGAGAAAGATGGAGATTGACCACCTGTACTTTTATTGAAACAAATAAACTATTAAGGTAAAATCTACGTATTGGAGTAAGATATCTGGAATGTAAGATTGTAGCACACCAATGAAGCAGGTATTCTCTCTAGTTCTAAGAACAGGTTTGCTACTTTGATGTGGGGAAATTTCCATCTGTCCCAAATTCAACTCTGTTTTCTTCGACTACTATTGCTGTATTCTTCTGTGTTTTCTGTTGCACACAAACATACTTTGTATATGGCTTATGGTTCACTCCTATCATTCCTCCATATGGGCTATTATAAATAATTGTCAAATCTGCTTTGGAAATTTTTTGTGTTAGGGTAGATTTATGACATACTGAGAACTATCTGAGATTTGAAGGAGAAATGAAGCTATCCCTTCTATGTATTGCCATCATAATCAAATCAGTTTTAGATAGTACGGGCTATCAACTCATTTTTTATACGGTAGTAATACAAGCTTTCAAACTCATTCTATATAGTATAAGCTTTAATAGAACAAAAGAGCCCTGGAACACTGATACTGAACAACCTATAAAAACAGACCTCTGTGTGCTTTGATACAAACTCCAACATAAATTCCCAGTTGTGTCCAGACTAGAGCTACTAGGTTTCAAATTCAATTCTTATGCAAGTTTGTTGGCATAAGCTACCGGTAGAATTTATACCATTAAGCCTTTTCCGAACCATCTAGCATGAAAAAGAAAAACATCTGTGTGCTTTAATGCAAACTTCAACAAAAATTCAAATGTGTTGTGACGAAAGCTGTTCAGTTCCAAATTCACTTTTCATACAAATTTGTTGGCATAAATTACTGGTGGCATATATACCATGAACTCTACAATCTGCAACTCCTGAAAATGTTCGTTCAAGACACAAAATTGCTCACCAAGTTAAAGATGGCAGCATGCAACTGTACTCTGATTTTTGGAAATTAAAATGCACCAACATTGATTTAAAAATAAAGGCCACCCACATTAGTTTAGAAATAAGGATTTTCATATTTTATTTAGCTATCTAGCTAGACGAGTCGTATACCTAGCCAATATTTAATACAAAATGTATACGAATTCAGCTTAAAATTTTATGTATGTGAATACATATAAGCTAATTAAGGAGCACATAGAGGATGGATGGAATTCAGATTAGCTTGCGGGAAGAGTGGCACCAGGCATCATAGCAATTCTGCAGATTGGGCCAGTCAGAAGATGAAAATATATAATCATGCAGCCAATTTGCAAGAATAACCTCCTGATCCATATCTGATAAGTTTGATATTATCTTCTCAAGCACTCTCTCTACATCTGCTTTTTCTAATGCAGACAATACTGGAGTATCAATTCCATTCATGGCATAACACATTAAAGGCAACCACAGTATAAGTGATTTGAACTTTGCCCGCTCCAAAATTTCAATATCACCATTCACCATCTCTTTGAACAACAAAGCTGCAAAACGAGTAAGATTGCCATCAACCCAGTGGTAAGTGCATAAGCATTCACGAAAAGTTTGATTTTAGAAAATGATTAGATCAGCATTCACAAAAAGGTTGATCTAAAAAATGATGGGTCCTTCAAATCAGCGTTTGGTTATGAAGCCAACAAAAGGAATGGATAAAAGATCCCACCTGAAATCTTCACCAGAGAACCCTGCACACGAGGATTAGAAGATATTGATAATGCAGCCAAGTTAGTTGCTGAGCTCCATTGCAAAATTGCTTCCTCCATGGCTAAACATACTTGTAGTTTCTTTGTTATCCACAACAACTCTTGTGCTAATTTTTCTGCCAAGACACTGTTATTGCTGTTCATAGTCTGTGTTTGTGAAGGAAACAGTGCTGGCGGAGGTTGGAGCTGGAACCAATTTGCTAAGGAAAACCAAATATTTTCAAATGATGGCATCAATTGAGAGTACAGAGGGATCATTCGAAATAACTTCCATGTCCAGCTGCTTGTTTCTACATCTCTCTGCATGCCATATAATGATGAATTCAACAACTTCAAGGTACATGCAAAGCTAGCGGAAAGAGCCATACGATTAATCTCTTGAAGTACAGGTTCTCCTTGCTTTTCATTTTCTTCTATAATTTTGTCAGCTAAATCCCGAGCAAACACATATTTTCTTGAACTGACAGGTATGTCATTTACCAATGCTAAAACCTGCACAAAATCTAACCATTTTAACAAAGAGAATACCTTAATGATAAGCAACATAGTCTCCAGGGGAGCTGGATAGACATATAAACATAGAGATGGAGAGCCATTTTCAGAATCAGGTTATGGGGGTATATCTGATAAATGCACACATGCAGATCTCAAAAAGTTTAAAATTAAAGAATTGTTATAAACAGTGCATCATAAATGAAAATGAGTTGTTCCTCTCTGCTCTCCTCTACCATGTCATATTTTCCCTTCAAAATCTATACTTCCAAAACTTGGAAATTTTCTTATTGCTTATTTGCTTTTCTTTTGTTTTTATGACAGGGCACAGCACTTAGTTATCAACAAACATCGGGAGACTTCCCTTGTCTGCACAAGGCCATCTTGAGAGGCGAATATGTCTCCAAGACATGTACCCTACTCAAGTGTAGGCACTTCTGTGTTTCATTGCTCTTATGGTAAGCAATCACTCTCCTAATCAGTGTTCCAAGGATGATATCAAACACCATACAGAGTCCAGGCCCTTCAGTGTTTAAAAAAAGAAATACGGCTCAGAGGCTCCCTGGTATCGCTCAATGGAAACCTAGTTATAAAGTTCACTGATACAAAATCATACCAGATCTTACCTCTTACTCAAGGATAGCCGTAGATAGACAGGCATTGCGTATATGTGCATGAATACACACACAAAACTGCAAGCACTCCTCTGAATATAAATGCAGTGTTCCACGGATACGTCCCCCCAAAAACCCGTGTTTCCTAGAGGGGGACGTCTCGGAGACTTGGGGACTTGGGGGGGACGTCCCCCTACCAGCCCACCACCAGCGCCACCATCCCACCACCAGTGTCGCTGTCTCCAAGACGCCACTAGGACTTCGAGGATGCTGGGGTGTCCTCAAGACGTCTAGGGGACTCCTAGTTGTCTCCAAGATCTATAATTCTTATACTTATACATCTTTTTATAACTATTTTTTCAAGTACTATATGTATTTCAGCACCCTGTCACTTCAAACTTAGACCCCCATCCCCGTCCCCGTCCCCAAAACCCGTGGAACACTGTATAAATGTCTTTGCATGCTGCAGGTGAATGAGTACTCAGACATACATGCATTGGATGAAAGAATGTGCGTTAATAAGCAAAACAAAGATTCCTCAAGTGGAAGCTCTTCTACAATATTTTTTGTAATTACTGTAGGATGTCTCTCAGTACTCAAAATTTGCCTGAATCATCAAAGACTTTCTGCCTTTGTAATTCAATCACTTCAGCAAAAATTTTGCTACATTCCCTAATAAGTAGCAGCAAAGAAGCGACCATATTTTAAAGTTTTTGGGGGCTTTTGTAAGGCATATACAAACAAGGATACAATATGCAGCCCTGAAACTCAAAAGCAACGTTGAATTTTCACAATTCAGTGGCACTTATCACCGTGTTCATGCAGCTCCTCCTGTACCAGACCTATGTTCTTGATAGAGTTACAACCTATAGTTTTTTGGGGGATCTTGAAATTGCCAGCTATGCCGATATAAGCTTTGGTCATTGAAATCCAAAAAATGTCTTGTCCCTGCTGCGAGTTTTACATAGTCTCATTACATGCAACCCTAAATTAAAGAAATTTAATGTACCTGTAAGTCTCGTAAAAGGAAAACAAATCCCTTATTTTAGAAATATGTTAATGTATATGCCTCCAAGTTTTTCTCCTATTTGACAACCAATCAAACAGGATGTTTTACAGCATGTGTTTCAATATGCTTCTAATTTCTTTTACCAATAGGCAGCTCTACGAGAGCGGAAAGACAATCAGCTGACCCTGGGTGTAAGGGTACCTAAATATCAAACAATAAGCAATTAGAAAGTGATATGAGGGGCAAAGATCACTTGATATTAAGTGCAGCGATGAATCCATTGTCTGTGACCAAAAAAGGGTCAGAAGAGCCCAACTAATGTTTAATGTCATCACAATGGAATCCTGGGTGCAAGGACTCAGATTGCTTCCTATGAGCAGAAAAATATGAAGCCTAGGTTAAAGAGGTCACCAGAATCATGGGTGTGGATGGTTTTTTGGTACAGGAGCTACAGAGTCCTAAAACCTAGGTAGTGAGGACTTGGCAATTCAGAGATACACATATCGAATCATAAAAAATAATTCATTGAAAATCGATATGGATATCGAATTGCAAAATTGTGATCATGAAGAATGAATACTCAGATGGAATGATAAAATATAGTCTAGGACAACTCTAAAGAATATTGTAAGTACCTCCTTTGATCATTTACTCTGTACGAATTAATTCAATTACATCTTTTCAAATTGCAAAATTATGATCATGAAGAATGAATACTCAGATGGAATGATAAAATATAGTCTAGGACAACTCTATAGAATATTGTAAGTACCTTCTTTGATCATTTACTCTGTACGAATTAATTCAATTACATCTTTTCAAGACCACATATGGAGATTTTTTAATGGCCATAAGACCACCCAAGAACCTTTTTCAACCCTGAGGTAAGTGGACGAAACTCATCACCAAGGGATACCCAAATTCAATCCTGGAATGCTGAAACACTTCCTTATATGCATTTGAGAATTGGGCCCTTCCTTCAAATAACCCATCTTTCACTAAAAATACTCACTAGTAACACATCTCTTATTAGCGTGAGTGGTCTACTCGGTGAAGTTGAGGGATGGAAACTAGCTAAATGAACCATCTCATAGCACTTGTGTAATTGTCCTATGATATTATATAGGCTGGCAAGTTAAAGATGAAAGATAGTATGAAATAGTAAATCTATTAAGGACATCAAATTTCCACAAATTGCTATTGTTTCTGAATTAGATTGTGTAGAAATTTTTAGCATTCAATCCAGAAACAATATCAATCAATATTAAATCTAAATAGTGAAACAAAGATCATAGCAGCTACCTGTGAAAGAGCTCTGCCTATAGCTCTGCCAGAGGGGCGACCGACATTAGAGATCATTTCTTCTTCTGTTGTGGGCAGCGCTGCACTTGTGGGAACAATGCTCTCCAAAAAGCCAGTTGAAGGAAAAGGAAGTGGGGATGGAAAATGGTCCAAAAACATCCTCAAAACCCACATAGAAAGCCAGACCATCAGCAAAAACATGTACCTCATCATCTCAAACATATTCCACTTTTCACCATCAAATTTTGCTCCTTTGGACGTCAACATTTTGGCAGCCAAATTGAATGGAGCGCCCACAATGGGTAGTGAAAGGGAAGGGGAAGCCTTCATGTCCTTTATAATCTTCTCCTGCTCCTCTGCCATCCCTGTGTCCTCCTCCCCCTCCTTCCACAAACGCACACAGACGGCAAAAAAGTTCTGCTCTTTGATCTTACATAAACCTGTCAAATGACAATCTGCCAATATCTCCAAAACAGTTTTATGGGTGTTCGAGAGAGAGTGATTACGTTATTCCATGATCGCCTGTCTATGACAGACAGAGGACTGGTGTCGAGTTTATTTAGTCTCATACAGGCTATGCTATTCTCAGGGGATTCCAGAATTTCCTAGGGAATCCACCGCTTAGGAGATACTAATTGCTTACGCCCATAGATAGCCAAGAAATAACAATCGAGTTAATGCATGTAACAAGAATGTTATGAATTTTCCTCATGACGTGTGTGTTTAATGTAAGTTTACAATGTAAAGGTTTCGGGATTATGCTAATGCCGTGGCCTGAAAGTTATATTGGAACGGAAGGTTGTGGCCCAGAAGAATTTAAGGATCAAAGCATCACCATGTTAGAGTTTCGTTGCCGTCGTAGTTTCTTGAAACAATCAATTTTTGCGGGGGAATGCAGATGACGTCTTAAGGTCGCAGTTTCCCTAACTTTATTTAATTAAAAAAGTATTTTATTTTAATTAAGGAGATAAATTAGTACAAGTCAAAATATAGTTTAAGTTATTTATTTAAAAGTTACTTTATTGTTCTTGTTCTTAGTGATTACATTAAATGAATGAGAGAAATTTCTAACGCACAAGTTACATTGAGTTCTTTGTGTCATTTGATGTCTCCTCATGTTCAGTTATACAAAGTTAGGGAAGAAGATTCTAAATTCTTCCACCATTGATCGTGCACACATACAATGACAACTACTAGATCCAAAATTTCACTCAAGTCACGATACTACCAAGTTAATCTCAAATTGGTTGCAACTACACATGCTTTGTTATTGGATGTGTGAAGGATTCTATAACAATCCACGCCATGCTCTATGATAGAGTGGCTTATTTCTCTACTCATTGATCAATTTTAGAGCACTATTTGCACCTCTTCAATTAATACATAAATACCATCTTCATCCGGTAACCTGTACAAACCATGATGTCTTCAACAATCTATGTGGGAGCATGTCTCCTTATTTGTAAGTAATGCATTAAATTCACAAAAAAATGTGTGATAACATTTAACAATGAAAAAAAGAAGGCTAGTCTATGTAGCTCCACACTCACAATAGGCAACATCTATTTCCATATAGGAAGTTTACAATTCTCATTGAGACTATAAGCACACAAAGTCTTTATAGCTTTGCTCTAATGATTGAGCTCTCAATCCAACTACACCAAACTCACATCACATTGGACAACAACCACATTATAGTGATTCTCAACAATACCTAGCCAATCCTTCACAACACACGTCAATATTCTACAACAGTTAGCCACTTTCTTAATCATCTTCTTTCGAATCCTTCTCAACAATACCCACCTGATAGTTAGTCACATTTGTTCGACATGATCACACCAATCAACCAACACCATATGGATTCAAACAACTAGCACAACGTTGGATACATGGGAAGCACACCATATGCAATTGGCACTTGGCATAGTATTGTGAAAGGTTCAATTGATAGTCTATTGCATAAATACAACTCACTATACATTTTGTAAACTAGTATTCCAACTAGGGAGCCCAATCACTTTATTCAACCTAATTTGGTCATACTTGAAGGTTTCTTTGACAAATTAAATACACACATCTCCATGTCTAATCGGGAGAGACTACTCTCTTACTCTATAATTATGTATCATGTACTTTTGATGAATACAAGACAATTTCCATCATGTATTTGTTATGAATTTGCTTGATCCACCTTAGCCATGACATTAAATAATAAGACATATGCAACTCAAGTTTTTCATTGGAAGTAACTTTACTTCCATTAACTTAGCCATAACTTTGTCTCATGTGAAGTTGTTTTCTATTCTTAATCAATAAATAAATGCTAGTATAACAAAACTATACATTAATTGTTATTTCTAAATATGATCTTTTTATTAATTATAATTTTTTATCAAATAAATTATCTCACTATATCAATTTTTTCTAAATAATATAATATTTCAAATATATAAATTTCCAACTTCAATAAATACAATAAATAACAATACAACACAACTATACATATTAATTATTCATGAAAGTTAAAAAAAGAAACAGAAAAATATTATTGAAAATAGAGTAAAAAAAATAATTTTAGGAGCAATGGAACAAATTAGCAAACAAATAAAGATAACATTTAATTAATAATAGGTATCTTACATTCCAATCAATGACAAATGCCACCCTATTGTCACTTTATTCTCTAGTGAAAAAGTAGAATTGAAAGAGTTTTATAATTATGTTTATGTTTGGTTTCTTAACAAGAGTTGCAGAGCAGCAAAGTTCCTGCCAAAATGTGCAGGAATAGTCATGTTTTTATTTGTTGTGTCTACTATGTTTTAGCAATAGTGTTGACATTATAACAACATAATAGTAATCTTGAAATTTGTCAGATGGTGACATGTAATATTATAAACAAATTGTTGGAATAATGTGTTAGGCAATATATTGATAGACCTAATCAAGGATACTTATAAGCATGATATAATGATTTTACTCCAAATGAGAACAATGGCATGGTTACATTAGGTCACATCATCATTTGTAGCATGTTCATCTAGGACTGCATCAAAAACAAATTCATGCTTCTCTACAAATGTTGTCAAGTCCACCTGAAGGCAAACATTTGTTTCAATCATAATACAACGTTGTGGTCTCTAAGCTCAATGCTACTATAATTGCTTTCAGAATGTAGAGCAAACCAAGTTGCTCAAATTCACTATGTTATCCAATAGATATAATTTTGAAACATTTGGTGATGCCTTGTGTTCTAATCAACACCTCATTGTTTTAAACCATACACTATTTCCACTATATTTGGTTAGAAGCTCATTAAAATATCTGGTTAAATTTAGGCAATGTTGCAACTTAAGCTCTAAGAAACCAAATCCTTAGTATAATTAAGTTGCTTAATTCTTGGATACTTTCCCTCCCTATCTAGATACACATCCACATATCAGATATTGTAGATGGATATGATACTACTGGTTGCAACATGGATATTGTATCCAGAATCTATATATGAGCCTATACATGGGCAGTATCTAATACATCTGGATAGCACATTGTCCAATGCCAAATCTAGAAAAAGCATTCAAAAATTGCAAAAAGAACAAAATATAAATTATTGTTCCTACACATGTATATTTAAATTAGTAAAAGACACAAACATAATAAAAGAAAATAAATATTATAAACTAAAATATCAAAACCAAAATATCTATAAATAAATATATTAAAGTTATGTTTTATGCCCTTGTATATATAAATAATTGAGTATGTGCATAGTTCTATAAATTTTGTATTTACCCATATCTGTAATAGAGTATCTTGAAAATTCCCCATATTTGTATCTAACACTATATCAGTATATTTGTGTGAATGGTAGCTCTAGACCTGCTCAAACATGGACAAACACCACAATGTTAGTCATCAAACACATCTAAAACAATCATTCCCCATGCAATTCATTCAAATGCAAAGAACAAGAAACAAAGCAAATAATATCAAATAAAAGCTACTAAAGCTTGCTCAAAACATTCAAACCCTCAATCCCATGGGGGAATTGGTGCTACTTTGATGTGGAAAGTAGCCCTTTCCCAATTCCTTGCAAGCTTTGATGAACTTTGATGAAGATTGATGCTCCTTGATGAAATTTGACCATAACCTAGCTAAGATGGATGAAAGGTATGAAAACTTGGATGAAATGTTGATGAATTTGCTCAAAACTTGTAGATAATAACCTTGCATAAAATTGTCTCCAAAATCAATAGAAGAGCTCTCCATTTATAAGAAAGAAGGATGGAGGAATGCAAAACATGAAGGATGTGGGATTAAAGATGAGCCAATAGCAAAGTGCCACTTGTCAACATGCTATTGAAGAGAGGTGGAGCACATTTTGATCAATGTGCAAATAAATGCAATTAAGTGGAAATTTGAAATTTGAAAGATGGCTTGTGGAGGAAGAGATGAAAGGTGAGTTAATGCCACTTGGCTCAAGAAAAAGGACATGTAAGAGCTCAATGCCATGTTGGAGAACAACCTTTTAGGAGGAGATTTCAAAATGAGGGATATTCCAACTAGATGCCCTTTTGAATGAAAATAGAAGAATTTATAAATCAATTAAATTGATTTACTTTGCAAGTTGCAAAATCTAGAGGATTTGATGGATTAGAGTTAGAGTTAATTAGGATTTAATTAACTTAGATGGAAATTAGTTTGATTTGACATTTTACCTAGATTTTTGGATTTATTTAAATCAAAATGAGAGGAATATGAATATTAGACTTAATTAAATAAAGTTTGATTTATTTAATTAAAAGGTATGATGACATTAGATTTAAATAAAATAAAGGTTAATTTATTTAATTAAAGGAAGATTATGATTTAATCAAATAAAGGGATTTATTTAATTAAAAGAGGAACATTAGGATTAATCAAATAAAATGATTTATTGAATTAAACGAAGATAACGATTTAATCAAATGAAGTTGATTTATTTAATGAATAGAGGAATTATGATGAATTTAATCAAATAAAGATTATTCGATTAGTAAATCAGATCAAAAGTAGATCAATCAATATAATTTATGTGTTCACAATCTGTACTTGATATCATATCCATTTCCATGCAACTCTGCCTCATTTCATTGAAAAAGTCTAAAAGAGTATTATTTTTCCTATTTACATTCTTTCATAGAATGATCAATTCAAATGCAAACTTTCAATTGAAACCTTTAATGTACCCTTTTTTCAAAATTAAGCCAAGTTGAAACCCAAATGGCCCATCAAACATTTTCCATAGGGGTTTGTGAATTTCACACTAGGGAAATGGAATTAAAACTAAGTTAAAATATAAAATAAGGTCTCTTACAATTAAAGTTTATTTTAAATAATTCCTCTCAAGGGCCATGAAGGAAATTTGAAGAGTTGTGTC
This sequence comes from Sequoia sempervirens, assembly GCA_007258455.2. NCBI lineage: Eukaryota > Viridiplantae > Streptophyta > Pinopsida > Cupressales > Cupressaceae > Sequoia > Sequoia sempervirens. The sequence goes on from VDFB02371846.1 coordinate 25,624, forward strand.
TTTTGGAGAGAAACGCTATTTAAGAGAGGCCAAGCAAGGAGAAGGAGGACATTGATTAACCATTTTATTTTTTATTTCTACTCCTTGTTGGAATTAGGTGGAGTACCATTGAGTAGTGATATAGTGTCAAAGACAAAGAATGAATGATCTAGCATAGACATTCTTGAGACATTTGATTACAAAGGATTGAAACAATGCATTGTGTCACCCACTCATAAATGAGGTAAAGTAAGATTTTGAGAAACCTCTCTGTTAGTGATAATGTTCTCTTATCCTAGTCTCAAAATCTGATTCTAGAATTCGACCATACAAATGGGGCTAGGAATAACTTATAAATTTCATCTTACTAACTTTATGTTTCATTCCATGTTGGATGATATAGAACCTGAATGAGATTGAACCATAAGTTTCCTTGCAACAAGTACATCAAAGTAATAAATAAAAAAATGAACATCAATTCCACCCATGGTCACAAATGAAATCCCAGAAAACAATCTTTGATTTAGACCCACCTTTTTTATTACTAATTAGGCCACCCTAAGTTTCATAATGGAGATTGACTGGATGGACAATCTTTGGAACTCTAGCGTGCACCAGACTAAAGCGTCCATTGCTGAATATTTTTCCAATAAATTAGGAGCATATATAAAGGATGTCACAACCAACGAGTGAATTGTCATTCAAATCTTACCATCAAATGAGATTTTATCTCCTTGGAAGAACTTTGATGATCAGAGTTACTATTTAAAAAATATACTATTGAAGATGGTAAACAAATTTGGATATAACTAATCTTTCTCTACCACTTATAACCAAAAAACAATCATCAATTGCAAACTTTGGGGAGTCTTCTGGTAAAAAGATGTATTGGGATTATTCACCTTTTTAATAGTGTGCATTGTAGAGTCTAGAATTAGATCACTGGATACTGTTTATGTAGTATACTTTCCTCTTATAGATAGAAGATCAACATTAGAAAATAGTTGCCCAATCATCAACCATAAAAGTCAAGCAACAATAGTTGGAAAAATGGACAAACTAATCCACTTATATATGTATTAATGGTTCATTTATTATGTTTGTGTCTTTTAGTAATTTAAATATACATGTGCGGGAAAAATAATTTATATTTTGTTCTTTTTGCAAATTTTTAGTGCTTTTTCTGGATTTGGCACTAGACAATGTGTTATCTAGATGTATTAGATACAACCCATGTATAGGCTCATATATAGATTCTAGATACAATATCCATGCTGCAACTAGTAGTATCATATCCATCTACAATATATGATATGTGGATATGCATTTAGACAGGGAGGGAAAGTATCCATGAATTAAGCAACTTAATTAGTACTAATGATTTGGTTTCTTAGAGCTTAAGTTGCAACATTGCCTAAATTTAACCAAATATTTTAATGAGCTTCCAACCAAATATAGTTTAATTGACAATTCGTGTTTCAACCTATGGTTCTAAAAAGACTAAAAATGGACCACAAAATAATATTTGTCAAGAATTATTGTGTCACATTCTGAATTTTCCTAATGTTCGAAAGGTATTTTTCAACCTTAATTTCGCCTTTTTCAAAAGGCAACTCTTATGCAAACTACCGTGGAGGAAAACAAAATTGTTGAGAAGGGCATGTTTGTTCTGGATGCTCCTGACAAGCCTTTATATGATCCACAAGCAATAGGTACTCTCATAGATGAGTAACAAAGATCCATTCAAAAGACTTCTGACATATAGGTGAAACTTTGGAATTTGAAATAGTAATTTTGTTTATAAGTTTTCTTGTATGTTTCTATCTATTTAAAAAAACCTTGTAGATTATCATATCACCTAACAAACACGTATGCTTGATTTCCTAAGATTTTATATAGTTCTGACTTGTATTTCTTGGAAAGTTCAGAGACTAACATGATAAAGGTTAGATTCTTCGAAGAAAAAAGAAATTGGGAGCTTACAAGAAATTTTAGCTTGTTTTAATTCGAGAAATGCAACTGAATTTACTGAAACTGCACGCTTCTCCAATGTAGAAATGTTCCTTTATAGAAAGTTGAGCATCAACCCCGCATTCTTCTCTACAACAGTCATTCAAATTTTAAGCCATCATTTTTCAATAAAGCAGAAAAATAGAAAAGAAAAAATGACTGCTATTTAATTTTTCTGACTCTGCCATATAATAGATCATCTAAGTCTCGGGTACTAAGCCTCTTATACCACAAATATGGACAGGAATACCTCTCAAAAATAAACTATTTCCTCTCGCTAGTGCACTCAAATATTGTAACTGTTAGTTTCTTTGCTCTGATTTTCAAACTCTCAAGTTGAAATAGCATCCAACTTATAATGGTTTTTCGATCAACTCTAGCAAGCAATGTGCTTCCCATCTGCCACTATTATTGCAACTATGATGATGGAACCATATAAATTGTCCTTATGGACGAAACTTTCCTTGCTAATTATATTTAAAAAAAATCAATTTGTCAAATATGTTTTGTTATATAATTTGCGTGTATACTTTAATAATAGACAAATATTTTTAAAATATCAAAATAAAACTTTCAATAATTATTAATAACTAGTTAAAGAAAATACCTTGTCTATAAATTATGAAATGTCATATATAATTTATTAAAAGTTAAAAATTATGAAACAATATGAATAATAATGAATTCAACTATTCAATCACTATTATATTAATAATAATTAAAATATGTAAATATTAATAGTTAAAAATAATTTAAAATTTTCATATCAACTTACAAATTTTATATTATAAAATTATATAAATAATTTATTTAATTTTAATGATTTATAATAAAACTTATATTTTAAATAATTTAAATTTTAAAATTTAATTTATCTTTTTTACTTCGACTTTTTTAGAATAATAGTTATATATTTTGTATGCAATAAAAATATTTTAATAATATTCAAGTAATTTTTTTTTAGTTTCGTAATAAAGGATTATATTAATATTTGCCAAAAATAATACAACCATCTGCAAGTGCAGTATTCAACATGATTTTCCCATGCATGGCCACCAAAAGAACAAAAAACCCCCCAACAGACCCCCTTCACCGATCGACCACCAAACACCCCAACATATAAGAAAAGAGAGGATGAGCATATATAGGATTTAACCAAAATTGCCCTAAACTAGGTGTTACCTAATTTTTAGCTTTCAGCTGAAATCAGGTAACTTAGTGTTTATTCTTTTGGTGTTTTCATTTAAACATTAAAAGATACATTATATTTTGCTAAGTTCATCAATATGCATGAAAGAGATTGTCAAAAATAGATTGCATTTTATTCCAACGTTGCAATTATAGACAAATAAGAAAGAGAACCAATATGTATTGCAAATGTAATCTTTATTGATAATCATGAGCGTATAAATGTCCCTCACAAGCCAAGGGACTAGCTATCCTAATGCTAGTAAAGAAGAGATCATATGCATATGGATAACAAAAATAAATTGCATATAACATGAAAAGGGACCTGTCATTGCCTGGTGGAATGATGAATCCTGTTGACTTGGCCTCGCATCATCTTGATCCTTCCTGCTGCTTTGCTGCCCTACTTTCGTTTGACACCCTCCTCTCTGCTCCTAGGTTTCCTGCATTGGATAAAAATAGTGTTGTTAGAGCAATGAAATATCCCTAATCAAAATTATATGCAAAACATCCATAAATGTGTAATCTAATGTCTACAAGCATTAAAATAGTAGCATACCATAAGTGTCCCTGAAAACAAGAAAGGAGTGATCAAACACACCTATGATATGTTTTGTTTATCTAACTATTTGTTCCTTGTGCAAATTTAGGACAATTCTTGTTACTATTCTGATTCAGTTAATCACAGCATGTGGGGTAAATGTGGCTCCCATAGGGGTAGAGCTCAACATGTTGCCCTCTGATGTTTTAAGAGGGATAGGAAATTGAGAAACTTGATCAAATCAATGATAGACATGCTATTAATGCATTAAATCAATATGGAATCACGCCAGTTGATCAAATTTCATTATCAAATTCAAAGATGCAACACATAATGTGATTTGTCGTGAGATTCATACTTCATAATGAATCAGTCATATAGTTGCCATCATGTCAAAAGGAAGGTACATTTTTCTAGACATGTCTTTCAATCATCTTAAGTGGATCCATGATCCATTTTATTAAAAGAAGTAAATGATTTTAGAGATGCATCAAGTTCAATTATAGATGCATCAAGTTCAATTATGCATCTCTTAAAATAATGAAGGAGAAATCAAGGCATGCTTGAAGCCATCATGAGGCAACAAGAAGAAACATTTCAATGCACTGTCCAACTCATCCCACCTCAATCCTGTTGGACAACCACACATCACATAGGATGGTGAGCTTTTAGGTCACCAACATAGGTGACATATGTCTACCCACTAGGATTAAAGTGAGGAGATGGTATTTGTTTGTTGCACACGATCAAAAGGACTAAAATGTTGTGAAGACCAAGTAACAAACTTGTGGGGCAACAAGAAATTGTTGGGGAGAAATGGGTAGTCCTAAAGGAGAATACATGCTACATCTCATAGAGGGACAACAACAATGATCTACATAAAGGGACAACAAGAATCAATGGGCAATAACAATCTTGTGTGCTAAGAGTCAATAACAATATAAAGAAAAATAACATGGTGAAAGACACATCGAAGCCTACATGGAATCAATAGAGGTATGAAACAACCACATCATGCTATTGGACAACAAGGCCCAAAAGGAAAGGTATTTTAGAATGCAATGAAGAACATGGAAGCAAATCACATCATGATATCAATGCATTTCAAACAACAATGCCCTCAATGGAGCAGCCCCTAAACATGATCATCACAATAGCTATTTGAAGAAAATGTGTTTTATAAAGGAGGCCAACATATGAACATTTGAAAGCATTTGGAAAGCATTACTAACAATCAAGAGATGCAAGATAGTGCAGAAAATGGAGCTCACATTCGAATGATCAGCTAACCATATACATCAAGTAACCATATCGGAGGAAACAATGTTAAAATATGCTCAATTTGAGAAGCAAAAGGTACTGAACATGTTTTGTTTTGTATCTAAGATAAGCATCTTTCTTTCATATGTATTGTTTCTTTTCAAATAGTTAAGTGGGTTGTTGTCACAATGCTTTCACTTAAGAATAGAGCAAGCATGTTGAGCATGTATTATCAATTGATCAGTCCCAAAGGATACAATCTCATGGTGATGGAATGGGACAACAACTAATGGAAACAAACAATCTAAAATTTGTATTCTCAAAGGAGGCATGCACACTTGCATCACTCAGGTGTGTGACATCATAATTAAATGCAAATGGGATTCTATCTATACTAGTTTCAAAATGTTGAAACAAGCTATTGATATAGTGCATACTATAAGAGAGATGAACTTTCAGAATGCAGTTTATTCTATGAAATTGTCATTGGTGATCTTGACAAGGCTTATGAAACAAGTATGATTCTTTCCATACTAAGAGAATTGTAGGAGATGAGGTGCAATATTGTTTTGTAAAGGTGGGAAAGTTGGAGATGGCTTGGAAATTCCTTCATGAAATGAAAGGAAAAATCATTACACCATATGATGCAACATATACAATCATGCTTTGTGCTCTTTGCAAGGCAAATAAACTGGATGAAGTTGTAGAGTTGTTTCAGAAGATGGAACTCATAAGGAAGATTCCATGTCCTTTTGCATACAACACAATGGTAACATGGAAGGAGGAGTAGGCATCCTTAAAATACAGTCATACAGTCATGGTCTCATGATGCGAGACAATCTACAAAGATCATGATTCTATTGAACAAAGGATTCAAAGACAAAGGAATTCAAAAGATAGGACTGCAAGGAACAATGATCAGTCACAAGCAAAAGGAGTTACCATGGTTATTTAGGAACATGAGAGGCTATCATAGAAATGATAGTATAGTCATCACTCACAACAGGACAATGCACTTCATTGAAGGTTCAAACAATGGTGTTAAAATGACAGAAACAACATGCATTAGAAGTGCAATGATTAAAAATACAGTCACTAACACTTAGAGAAGACCAGTAAATCTATACAAGGAACCCCTTTATGAGGTAGAGAGTGCTTTCTTTTCAAATCATAATAATCACTCATTGGTATTTGAATAAATAGAGCATCTATAATACAATGCAGTGACAGGCATGATTGAACAAATTATAGTGTTCCTAGGATAATGACATAGAATACTATCATGCATAGCCCTCGTGTAAAGAGCTAGAAAGGGGCGGTCCTAAGGGAATAATGCATGCTACATCTAATGCTATAGGACAACAACAAAGAATGCATGCTACAGGACAACAAACACAAGAGTTTTAGGACTGTTACATGCTTGCTCTTCAAGGATCTTGAGATACTGTATAGAAAAGATTGCTTATAAAGATCAACTAGTCATCTATAGTCATGATGATCATAGTGAACAATGGAAAATTCCAAAAAGGAGTATCTTCCAAATAGGCCAAGCAAAATTTTCACAATATCAAAGGCAGTAAATGGAGGCTACCTAGTTTATTAAACTAGACAAGTAATTTTTTATCCTTTTAAGCAAAGCAGAAACAAGGATACAATGCATTGCAACTATCAAGGAATGGAAAATGGTGCATATAAATTCCTTGGCTCATGCCCATACTGTACATTGGCATTGAATCATGTAGCATTTTGCTCTTAAAGGAAAAAAATGCAAAAATGCAACAATTCTAGCCTTTCATTCATACTGGCAGCCTGATAGAAGCCACTTTCTTGCACATTGACAGAAACCCATATGGGTTTGTGATAAAAAGTACATATTTAAGAGTTTTGAAAGTAAGATTTCATGTTTTTGTTTAGAGTAAACAAAAAAATGCAGAGAACCTAGTCAATCTTTCATGGTCGTGGCCAAAGAGTCATTCTTTCTTCACCAAATCACAAGAACACATCTGGATTTGTGATGGAAATGCAAATACAAAGATAAAAGATAGATATTTAATGGAAATAAGGCTACAAAAAATACTTTTTTTTCAAAACTAGTAGTTCTCACAACCGCGGCCAAAATCCAAGTTTTCCTTCTGAAAGTCAGAAACCCATCTGGGTTTGTGCAAAATTTCAAATATAGAGCCATTTAAAAAAGATATCATGGAGTTCTGAACAACAAACAAAGGTATGTCAAAACCCTACTATTCTCCATGGTTGTGACCAAAAGTTCATAATTTCTTCATGAAACAACAAAATACATTGGGGTTTCTTCATTTAACTTCAAATGCAAAAGAAAATAAACATTTGTTGCTTTATTTTCAAGTATGAAAGCTCGAAATGAGCTCTATTTGTTAAGAAATCAAAAGAGAATGGGTTGATTAAAAGCTTACATGAGCTTTTATTCATTTTCCTTTATTTATACAAGCTTTTGTCACATGATAAAGCTTTCAGTCGAGCTTCAAGAAGTCACTAATGGTGGCTAGAAACAGAGGAATAATCACATAGAAGAGTAAAACAATAGAAATTTATTAGAACATGTCCATGGCCATAGATTTTGCTCACAAATAGCCTTCAAAAAATGATGTAAAATATTGATTTTTATTCAAAAAATCAATTACCTGTCATTTTTCTGTGGATTTCATCAAATTTTGGCCCAAAAAACCAGTCAGAATCATGTTTGTGGTGCTCTCTCCAAAGCCCTATGGTGGCAGCATGAGCTCTTCATGCTTGGATCGAGCAAAATGACTGAAGTAATTTTGCTTTTCCCAGTGTTTTGTGTTTAGGGTTTGAACCCTATTGGAGGCCGATGGGATTTTTTCCCATTGTTTTAAAAAATGAAAACACATTTTAATGAGTAATGAGGATCGAATGGTGAGTTATGACTTAGGCATTTCTTTTGCCTTATATTTCATATTAAATCATATGCCTTTGACCTTTGATCATATGGTGCCTTGAAGACTTTAAGTTATGCCTTCCAAAGTTTGTGGATTCCCCTATGCTCATATAGCCCAAAATATTGGGCCTTTTATTTGTCTTTGAAAATTAGAGCTTTGACCAAGTGATAATCATAAGCCACTTATGGCTTTGAAAATGCAAAAATGATGTGTGAGCTAAATCCAATGCCTTGGAGGAGTTATTATTTTGGCCTGAATGCTTTTACAAGCATTTGATTATATCATTTATTTTGCATTAGCTATCTTGTAAAACATCACTTGAGTGATTTGCAAATCACTTTAATGTTATTCATGTGCAAGGTATTGATGTATTTCAAGGAGGATGATGTAATTTATTATATTTTGCACTGTTTTTTGAAATGTAAAAATAGTTTGGTTAAGTGATGTTATTATGAATCACTTAACCAAATTATTATTTTAAATGCAAAATAGAGTCTTGTGTTTTCAAAACACACAAGTAGCATGGGTCAAGGTTGTGGGAGATAAAATTATGACTGACATACATGAGGAGAGTGTGTGAGTTGTGCCTTTGACTATTTTGGAGAGATGACTACTTTAGAGGCTATTTTGTCACACCTTCAGTGTGACCTTGGACTTAGCTTGACTTTTCTACATTTGGAGAACCTTTTGGAGGGGTTTTGGAAGATTCCATTTCGGATTTTGTGCTTCATCCAACCAGAACCTTCTAGATGGGCATGTGTGAGAGGAGTTGGTTGTTTTTGCTTAAGTAACTTCAATATTCAAGTATTTGGAGTTAGTTTTTTCTTTCTAGCAGAGTGATAGCTTGGTTTTGGAGTTATTTTTCAACAGGAGTAGTATTGTAACTCCAATGGACTTGTGATATAGTGAGTACTTTGAATCAATAAAATATAACATTTACCTTCTTATTTCATGTTTTATGGTGTGTTGTTAGTGATTGATCAGATTGTTTTATGAAATTTACCTTTCCTTATAATCTCGTCTCATGTTTAAGCATCTATTTAGCAGAAAATGCATTGTTATAGGTTATAAGCTATCTTAGTTAATCCAAGTGTTGTTAGTCATGAAGTTCTTGTTTTCCTTCTAAGAGTCTTGTTTTAAAATATCCTTATAAATTACTTGTGCAAGAATGCATGCAAAATGAGTTGTGTGAACAAGGTTTTATGGCATTGTTTTGAATGTGAATAGGTTGTTTACATGTCTTAGTCAATTTTTGATGTATCACCCTAGGTAGTTTCAGTTGAATGTTCATTTTTATGCATCTTTTACCCTTTCCTCAGAAATCATTAGTTAGATGACATCAAAAGGGGAGCCAACCCATAATTTGGAGGTCTGCTTTCAAAATAGGACACCCATAACCTGAAAGTAGTCCCATGTTACATCCAAACTTGCTGAGTTCTTTCACAGCTTGGCATAAGGGGTGCAAATTTGGATCACTAACACCAGGCATGAACCGCCACACAAAGAACTAAAACTTATTTACCTGGAGACACCCAGAATCAGACACCCAAACCCCATCACATGAAGTCATTGGACTTTGTGAATGCATCAAATTCAACAACCCATTCGAAGCCCTCCACTTCCACCAGCCACATCATATTTTTCAGGAAGTTTGCACCTACCACCGCTATCATCCTGTGGCATACCAGTTCCATTCCTTTCAAGTCCAGAAGGAATGGATAAAATTTGATGACCTCGCCCTGCTTCTTGACCAGCTCCAAATCCTTAGGTCTCAAAACTCCGACCCCAAGAATCACCACCTTAAGAATCTCATCCATCCCCTCCATCAACCCCTTTTTAAAAAGTTTGCAAACCAACACCTTGGCTTCATCTTTGGCCATATGAATATCTAGTAGGGACATGAGGAACCTTGAGACAATTTGAGAATTCACCCGAGGAGTTTTGTGTAGCACCAAATGCTCCTTCCCCAACACCATTTTAATGGCCACCACCATATGCAGATCAATATTCAGGAGAATGCACTTAAGTCATTGATCAAAGACACCACCGAAGGCATTTTGACACTCTTTGCAACCAATTTGAATTGGGGTATCCCCCCTAAAGCAAACCAGAGAGTCGGCGGACATATGTACGATGAACTTCATTTTTTCCTCCATCGAAAGCAATCATATGCTTGCCTAGAGTCGAGAGGAAAATAAAATGTAGAGCCTAAATGCCACCTTTAAGGGAATGAAAACTTTAAATACGTGAAGGGTTATTACGATGTACAAGTTATGTTTGTCACTCTATGTGAGCCAAACCACAATGACCTACTACTGATCGGTGTCATGAGTACATTGATTCAAAATCAAGGCCAAACATAATGCCAATGGATGTAAAGCTCCCATCCGATCAAAATACGATGTGATCATATAATTTTTAACTTTACTTGCAAAGATACAGACACAAAGCCATGTGCAGATTGCTGACGGAGAGTCTGTGCACCTTAATAGCCCAGGCCTACCCCCAAAAATGGACTTTCCACAATCCCATGTGGAAAGTTGCCTGCCCTTCCACCCACAACTTTGTTCCTAGTCAACAAACTACCTAGAGAATCTCTCTTCACTCCGTGCCATCCGCGCCCAAGTTTGAAAGCTCATCTACTTCCACGTTTCCTTCCCTCAATGTGTGATTGATTGTCACCAATTCAAAACCATCCAACAATTGAAGGGCTAGTTCTAGGTCCGTATTCAATTTCTAGTGCACCATATGTTTGGTTCGTAGGGCATTGATAACCAGAGAGGAATCTCCTTCGATCACTAGTTTCTTTATTCCTAGCTACCGGAAAAATCTCAAACCCAAAATCAGAGCCTGCATCTCTTTGACATTGTTTGTACCTAGCTGAAGAGGTTTTGCCAGTCTACCAATTGTGTTCGAATGCCAATCCTTCACAATACAACCTACCCCTGAAATGCCAGGATTACCCTAAGAGGTGCCATCAAAGTTCAATTTGAACAAACCAACTTTTGAAGTTTTCCAGACCACCTTGCTTCTCGCCAATTGTGTTACCGAGCCACCTTCACCAACATGAGGGGGGCCTTGAGGCCATGCCAATTTTTCAACATTGCAGCATCCAAAGGTGTGAAGACCATTTTTCCAACCTGACTCTTCGCCAACCTTGCATTGACAGTCTCTACAATACAAGCCTCTATTTTATTTAGAAGAGATTGACAAGGCATAGCTTGATCCTAGAAGATACGCCTATTCCTTTCTTTCCAAATTTCCCAAATTACCAGTGACAGACTAGTAATCCATAATCTTCCAAAGATTGTGTTCTTGAAAAGCTTTGGCCAACTTGTTAGCAGTCCCAAAATCCTATTTGGTAGAGTCATTTTCCAATTGAGTTTCACACACAACCAAGTCCAACAATGCTACACAAAAGGGCAGTTGAAAAATAGATGCTCACTAGATTCCTCCACTTGTTTGCACAATACACATTGTGATGGGCTAGCATATCCCAACCGCGCAAACCTTTCAGCCATGAGCACCCTCCCTTGCACTATTGCCCAGGTAAAAATACTTGCTTTTGGGAGACATGCAGGGTCCCAAAACAAGTGGGTGGGTGCTTGTGATGAGGCCACCTCCAAGCTTGCAAGAACTTTGTAGCTGTCTTTGGTGTTGTAGGCCCTGGTAGGGGAGGCATTCCAACGCAACTCATCTCTACCCAATCTTGGGCAAATACTCTATTTGGCCAGCTCAGCTTCATAAGATTTTGCCACCCTAGGATCCACACCTAACTCATGAATGTTTTTTCAATGATAAATGAGGCAACCATCCTCCCAATAGATTGTCAGGTAGTCTACCACTTTGCTTCCCCAAACTTGTTTTGTTGCCAATTTGAGTTGTGCAAGATCCACCCTTTTGTCCAGTTTTGGATGCCCTTCCCATGAATCTTCCCAAAAGAGTGCATTCTTCCCATCCTTTATCTCCCATGTTAAATGATCCACTATTAAATGCTTGCAACTACTAATAAAATTCCAAATTCTTGATCCTTTGGGGAGTGACCTGGAAGAAAAGATGTGCTCTTTCCCATCAAGATACTTTGCTTTGACTATTTTGACCCATTTTAGATTCAGTTTGGAGTGAATTATCCACAGGAGCTTAGCCTCGAGTGCTTGATTTTGTAACTACATATTCCTCAGTCCAGCCCCATCAGCTTCCTTTCGATCACAAATCTATTTCCATTTAATTAAAGGGAATTTATATTGGTCTGAATTGCCTTGCCAGTTTTTTTTTTCATTTTTTGATTGATAGCTTTGTTTGCACCGCTTGACAATGGTAGACAAGAGAGCATATAAATGGGGATTGCTGAGATGATAGTCTTTAGCATTGTTAAACAACTTGCCCAAGAAAGCCACTTGTTCTTCCAGGAAACTAGTTTTGCACTAATTTTTTCTATAACTGAATCCCACAACTTACCAGGCTACAAGCCTTTAGCTAAGGGAAGACCCAAATACTTGTAGGGGAGTGTTCCCTTACGAAAACCCAAAATACACTGAATTTTCATTTCTCCACCTATGCCAGTATTAAAAAATAAAATTTCATATTTGGCTTGACTTACCTCTTGCCGAGAGGCCAAAGAATATTGATCCAGAATCCGTTTGAACTCTCATGCTTCTTTCATTGAAGACACACCAAAGAGCATGTTTTCGTTTGAAAATTTTTGGTGGGTGACATTCATAATGCCTCTAGTTATTTGTAACCCTTTTAGGTGACCTTCCATTCTTGCTTTTGAGAAATCTCTACCAAGAGCCTCGTCCATTATGATAAACAAAAAGGGGGAAAGGGGGTCCCATTGCCTCAACCCCTTAGAAGCATTGAAGAAGCTTGTTGGGGAATCGTTTAGTAGAACTGAGAATCTCAGGCAGGCAATCCAAGCAAATAACCAATTCATCCATGACCTATCAAAGTCGAAAGCTTCCATGACTTTGAAGAGGAAGCGCAAATTAACCTTATCATAGGATTTTCTAATGTCCAACTTGATCAGCATAGCCTGTCGATTCATTTTCTAGATAGAATGAATCGCTTCTTGAGCAATGATGACCCCATCAAAGATGGATCTACTAGGAACAAAACCCATTTGTTCTTCCAAAATGATGAAGGGAAAATTTATCTTGATTTTGTTTGCAATGGTATTAGCTAGTACTTTATAAATAGTATTGCACAAGGAGATTGGGTGAAAGTCTTCAAAGGAATCGAGCTTATCTTTTTTTTGGGATGAGAGTTATGAAGGTATCGTTAGCCTCTTTAAGAACTGTACCAGTGCATCTAGCTTCTTCTAGTTTCTCAACTAGATCCAACCTGATGATGTGCCAACATTTTTGAAAGAATCCCATCAGGAACCCATTTGGACCAAGGGCCTTGTTTGGATGTAACTGAAAAAGTGCCTCCTTCACTTCTTTCTCACAAAATTTGGACTGCAGCAAGTTATTATGAATGATAGTGATCAGATGTGGAATGCCTTGGAGAAGTTCGCATGGTTCTTGGATGCAGGATCCACAAGGTTCATTGAGAAGGGAATGAAAAAAATCAACCGCAATAGTTGCAATGTCCTTTGCCTTATCTAGAATATTGTCATCTCGGCCTTTAATACAAGTTATTCTATTGAACTCTCTCCTTGTTTTGGTGGAGTTATGAAAAAACCTAGTATTCTTATCACCACCCTAAGGCCAGACCTCTCTTAACTTTTAACTCCAAAAAACCTCTTCCTTGGCCAACAAATCATTTAATTTGTTTAGAAGCTCTTTCTCCTAATAGAAGCTCGTAACATCCATCCCATGGTTAATGACTTCTTCATTCAATTTCTACAATGCTTCCTCAAAATCATGCTTCTCTTCAAAAATGTTCTTGAAACACTCCCTATTCCATTGTTTGAGATGTTGCTTAATTGACTTCAATTTTGAAACAAAGGTGAATAACTTCGACCCGCCTAGACCTCACTCCGACCACCACTATTTGATTAATTCCAAAAAGTGCGAATCACGTAGCCACATATTATCAAACTTGAATGGGCACTGTACTGGTGATTTTTCCCCTACAATATCCAATAAGACTAGGAAATTATCTGAACCAGTCCTAGGCAGGATGCACCCTTCCAAATTGAAAGGGGAACCACACAAATCCCCTTTAAACAAGAATTTGTCCAATCTTTCTGCAATATTGCTGAAGCCCAGTCGCCGATTTGTCCAGGTGAAGGACTCATTGCTCATGGAAATTTTGAGTAGAGTGTTGTCTTCCACAAACCTTTCAAAGTCAATTTGGGACTGCAATTTGAAACTTGTACCCCCTTTTTTGTCTAATGCTCACATAATGGCATTGAAAACTCCCCCCAAAATTATAAATTCAAAGGTCAGGTTATTAAAAAAAGTGCTTAACTCCCTCCACGGTTCCCTTTTCTAAATGCAAGTGATGGGACCATATACATTGACCAAAATAAAGTTCAAGTTTGATCCCAGAATTCTAACCTTGCACGCCTACCATTGTTTCGCAACAATAATTTCTTCCAACCACACACTGGGGGTGCCATAATGTCAGAATCCCACTGGAAGCTCCATTTTCATTTACACCAATCCCTTGAAAAATTCTTAGTTTCTTCATAAAGCTTTCTTTCTCATTTTCACCTAATTTAGTCTCTTGAAGCAGGAAAATGTTCACCTGGAGACAGTCCATTTGATGCCTAATCAGGCATCGCTTGTTAGGGGCGTTCAAGCCCCTAACATTCCAAGTTATGATCCTCATGGTTGTTCAGGAAGGGGGTCACCCTTCCTACTTTCAACATTTCATTGATTTTCAACTGACCATAGGTTTCCCTGTCCCACTTTAGCTTCTCTTGATTGGGGATCCTGCCTCTTCACTTTACTTTTCTGCAATATGGGGACAACTTGCCAGGATCTTTTTGGCAATTTCCCAAACCACCTGCTGCCTTGGGAATTGGAGGGGTTGAATCCATTTGAGGTTGCATAGGAGGGAGGCCCATGTCATCCTCCACCCATTGATTGGGCTCACCATCATGGATCTCAACATCCTCATCCCCCTCAAGTACATCATTCTTCAGCTTTAAGGTGCCATATTTGGCCGCTTTGGCCAATTCAAAAAGATCCATTCCCACCTCCATTAGTGAGTCCAAGTTGTCCTCTTTGATGTTGGGCACCATCAATTCCAAAGCATAATTTTTTTTCCTTCAAGACCTCCCTTAAAACTTGATCCTCCTGATCCAATTTTTTAGCCTCCTCTGCTTCAGCCTTTGCTGATTTAGCCTCATTGTCATTCTTCTTCACAGATTCTCAATAGCCTCTATCGGCCTCTCTGGTTGCAAACTTACTGGGGCATCCTACCCAACTACATTTTGATTTTCCTAATCCACCTTTGTAGATCCACAGGGTCCCAGATCCCTCACCTCTTGGACAACCCTTATGCCATCCAATCCTTTCTCCAGTGATCACCAACATATTGTGTCCAAAAGTCTATTTTTCGTAGATGGTTCCAAGACCAAAGGTTGGTTCAATTTACCCCAATTCGTGAAAAGTTTGATTTCCCTCCAGAACTAGCAATGAGGCTTCCTCTCTACACACATTCTAACATAGGTGGTAATTTTATCCGGCATCACTCTTTCCTCTGCACAAACAAATTTCCCAAGGCGGTCTCCAATTTGTTCCAAAATATCTGGCTACTAGAATTCCATGGGAAGATTTGTTAGGTTGTACCAATCCTGCAACCATTCCATCTGATTCTTCAATAGATCAAACCTAATTTCTCATTTGCGAAAATGGAAACCAAAACCCTCCATTAGCCAGATGCCCTTCAAGATCTAGTCTCTAATGTCGCTATCTAGGCATATTACTACAAAAAATATGTTCACCAATGCTTTGACTTTCATTTCCTCACTACACTGACCCTGCCACCAATGGTTAAGACTATCCCGATTCAAACTTGACCCATACCACCTTGCAACCAGTCCCCATTGCTCTAGAAACGAAGTCAAGGGCCAAAGAAATTTTGAACCGATTACCAGCGATGTCCTATTACCCTTCTTTTGATGAAGAGAGCTAGCCCCACCCCTTGGGTTGTTTCCCATAGAAGGGTTTCCTAGGCGAAAATTATTTCTACCCCAAGCATTGCCCTTGAAACTAGGGAAATCCTTTCTTCTCCTCTCCCATTGCAGATTATCCTTTCCAAATCTCTGATTTTCCTTATTGTTGGAATTCCATAACCGACCATTCCATCTCTGCTCTCGACGATTCCTTCGTCTCCTCCAATTTGAATTTGAATTTTGGCATCAAACTCATTCTTTGCCTAGACATGCCCTTCTTTCCCCATAATAGTATGTGCACCCTCTTTTGCCCTCTCGCCATCAACTTCCACTGCCTTCCCCTTTGTAGTCCTATGCAAATCTCCAAGGCCGCCATCCACGAACTAGTTCACCGTGCCATTTTGGACTTCTGCAAAAATGTGCTCCCCTCAGCTCGCCATCCTCTTCTTTCACAAATATTCCAGTAAAAATTAAATAATATTTAACATTACATTTAAATTAATTTTTCATTGCATATACTTTAAATATATATAAATCTAATATTATAATTGTTTAGATACAAATGATTTTTTTTACTATGGAATGTGAAAACTTAGATTAAATTAATTGTTAAAACACTATTTAAACTATGTGATGATTGGATGAATAATAAACAAGTTTAAGATTAAATGGATAATCTAGCCTTATTGCTCAAAATTTTTTAGCCAATAAAATCAAGGAAAAATAATTTTCGGAATTTGAAAAGTGAAAAATCTTGCATTTAACTTTAATAAAATTAAAATATAATGTATTAAAATTAAATTGTAATATATGGACAATAAAATAATGGATCTTGATTGGCTCAAGCAAAACAATTAATAAAGTGTGTAAAGTTATATGGATTTGAGGTTTATTGTGTTACCTTTAGATTAAAATTGAAATGAGAGAATCCTCTCCATTTTCAATTCATAAAAATGATTTGTGTGAGAATGAATTGAAAAAGTTCTATTTTTGAATTTCAAAATTATTATACAATATTATATATATAAAATAGTTTTAAATATGAGTTATTTATTTATTGAAAAAATCATAAGTAAATAATAATAATAATAAAATAAAAAATATAAACAATTCAAATAGAAATAAATTTAAATTAAAAATCAAAATCATATTATTTTATATAAAATTAAGTATTATTTATAAATATAATTTAAAAGAATAAAATAAAAAATTATCATATTTTTAATTTTCTTTAGTAATTATGAATTAAGTGGAGATATATTTATAATTAAAGTTTTAAATTCAGTTTTTTTGTTCTCTCTAAAAAATCTTTTATCTTAAACTTATGTTTCTAAAAGCCACACTTTATAATTTTAAAATAAAATTGTATGAATATTTGTTAGTTTTTTTTTAGTTTTTATGCACACAAACACTCACTTCTATCCCATTGTGATTGTAGTAAGAATATTTCTTTGTATAAAAATATTAAATTTATATTATATAAATTAATTATGTACTAGCACTTGCATCTAAAAGAGGTTTAAGGCTTATGTCAATAGAAAACTATATGTATGTTAATATGTTGGAAAGTATGTGTTTATGCATGGGTGTGTATGTATGTATGTTAATATGTTAGAAAGTATGTGTTTGTGCATGGGTGTGTATGGATGCATGTGCTGCAAATTCTAGTTGTATGTGGCTAGATTAAACAATTAATAATTAGTGCTAAATAATAGAATGAAATAAACTTAGATAAATCTAGATTTTTTCTTTAAAAAAATTAAGTATTATTTAATTTTGAAATATTTGCATATAGATTTAAAACATAAAGCAATGCAAGTGAAAAAAAGAAAGTTGCCATCAAATTGACAAAAAACATTGTAAATGGAAATAAAATTTTCTCATCTAGTTGGAAAATCAATATTTATCTGGCTTTTACATGATAAGTGAGATTTTGAAGGCTTTTACCATTAAATGGCAATTGTTTTACCATTAAACACAACTAAAACATTTTTTTCGATGACTCAACATTGGTTTGAGGTGTCGTGACTAACGACTAATAAATAATATGTACAATTATTTATTATTAGTCTTATAAATAATTTGACTTTTTAAAGGAATATGTTATACTATAGATATTTTGAATAAATTTATCTAAAAAATGTTTATGAAACTATTTTATTTACTTAAAAGAGTTATTTTATTTTTATTTTGAGAGTTATTTTATTTTTTAAAGTCACATTCATTATTTCATTAATTCTTTTATTTTTTATTATTATGTAAAACAAGTTTTGATGGGACCAAAAACCCATTACAGGTAAGTTTTGCAGGGACCTAAAACCCTTTACAAGTTTTGCAGGGACCTAAAACCCTTTACAAGGTAAGAAGTTGCAAGGAAAATAATCAACAAATTAACCGCAACCCATCAATATCAACCATACACAAATATTCAAGTCACATCAAGCTGCAAACACTACTTAGATGGTAAAAAACACCACCTACATTAGCCAGGCAACAACAAACCAGTTGCTTAGAAAAAATAAAACTGAGCCGGGAAAACTAGACAACATACTAAAGAAAAAAACCATTAAACCCCTATGTTGCACCAGAACCAGTAAGTACAAACTCCCCACCTCAATAGGGAAGTTAGAGAAAGCAACAAAAGCCTAATAACCAACCTCATCCTTGTAGCTCCATCTCACTTGAAATGCCAACCCAATCTCCTCCTCAATTGGAGAGGGCTCCCCTCTAATGGAGAAGAAGAAATAAAAACCCTTGCCACCAGCTCCAACACTCTCCTGCATACACAAGTTCCACCTCAATAGAAATAAGCAATAGAGAAGAGAGCTTCCCCCAAGTCAATAACCACCAACTTTGCCTCTAAAGGAGAGGGCTCCACCTTAGAAGGAGCAATCTTCACCTCCATAGAAGACCCCCATTGTAAAACCTGGAAGAAAGAGAGGAGTCTGATAGAAGGGGCAGTCACAACCTCCTTTGGCATGGTAAGATACTGGAATTTGAGAGAAGAGACAATAGCTCTCAAAAGCTTCAAAAGACAACTCATAAAAATCTACAACCCTAAGCACTACTAGTGAAGACCTAACCCTTTGTCAAAAAGGGCAACAAAAAATTCAAGCCAAAAGGTCACCAAAACACCAATCAACAAAAAACTCAGCTGGGTATAAAAAAACAACAAGAGGAAAAACCCAGACAACAACTCCTCAGAAGACCAGAAGGAGGCAACACACAGCTATAAATAGAAGCACATGCCAAAAGACCACCAAGAGCAGAGACCCATCCCCAAAGTAAATGGAAGAAAATAGGCCCCAAGAGGAAAAGGGGACCCCAAATCGGAAGGAAACACAAAGAAGACCAAATAAGAAAACTACCCAGCCACCCCAACATGCCGGTCAGAGCCAAGAATAGGCCACAACTCCACATAACCAATCAGAGAGAGACACCACCACTCCACAAGAGGGAGACTAGAAGCAACCGAAACACTCCAGGAGCAAGAACCCCTATAAGAGCACCACAAAACAAACAACAGGAAGGATCTAAGGAAGACCAAGAAGAAAGAAGTTAGAGAACAGGCCAACAAAAGTAGCACCCAAGCCTTCCTACTACGCTGAATAGGAGCTTAAATAAGCCCGTCCATCAACCACTCCTCCCTAGTGAACCCAAAGCACACATTTACCCATTGCAAGGAAATCAACAAAACTCCCAAATCCAAAGCAGTTACGCACCACAACCGTAGGAATAGAAGAAGGCCAAGAAAGGAGTCAACATCCCTAACTCGACCCCACCACAAACTGCATCACACCAAAAGCACCAAAATAGGAACAAACCCGTCTAGCCAAAGTAGCCACACCTCACGAGTCTTGAAAGAGCCACTTTAGACAAAATAAGCCATAGCCCAAGGAAGAAAAGCCTCCCGCACCAAACTAAGCAAAGCCTGAAGGCTAGCAAACACTTCCCACACAAAGGAATTGAACTACAAAACCATTGCCAGCCGTAGAAACCCGTCATCGTCATTTGAATATGCTCCATCCTCAACATCTTCACCAGAGGATTTCAAACTCCCGTCACTGCTTCTCTTCCTGCTCGAACACTCCATCTCTATATTTTTAGTTTATTATATATTTTTTTGTTTTATTATTACTTTAAAAAATATAGTAATTATTATATATTTATATGTTGTTTTTTAATAATTTCATATGTAAGCATTAATATCTTTTAAAATTTTATTTTTTGTAAAGTCACAATTTATTATTTCATTGATTCTTTTATTTTGTTTTTACTTTGAAGGAAATAGTAAATATTATATACATATATGTTATTTTTTATTAGTTTCATTTGTAGGCATTAATATCTATTTTAAAAATTTTGATGTCTTTATATTTAAAAATAAATTATATTTATATATATATCTCATCCCTTCACAAAAACTACCCAAAGGAAAACCAAAATAGGTCCATATTAGTCATAAACAATAGTTCAACAACACAAAAGCAACTTAAAGAAGTCATCCTTCTCCATGGAAGAGTTGGAAGTTCCTTGCACCTTGCAATCCTTGACTTGCAATAGAGAGAGGGTGGCAACAAATTTGTTCATGACCAAAGTGATAAACCTTATCATATCATTCCAATTTTCTTTAATTCTCCCCCTTCTTCTCTTCATGTTATCAACTTAAGTGGCCATGTCACCATATAGAGAATATTTATTTTGTTTATCATCATCAACAATTGAAATCTAAGGGTTTTCAACAATAAGAACCTGGGGGTTTTAGTAGTTAGAACCTTGGGGTTGTCCTTAGTTTTAATGGCCTAGTGGCTATCCACAACATTAGAATCAATGTATGAGGCATTCATCTCTTTGAAGTAGCCGTTCCCCTCCCATTTCATTAGAGGAGTGTATTCAAGGGTGCCATCCTCTGCACTTTCACTATTTTTATCCTTCTTCGGGTCAGAGGGACCTCACTTAACAATTCAATCTTTAGCACCTCAAGAGGTTTGGTTGGCAATTTGCTAGATCTTTTGACCATAATATTTTTACTAGTTAGTCTCTCTTGAGACAAAATAACATTCTTTCCCCCCTTACAAGATTCAAGAGGTGTAGGTTTAAAAAGAGGCTTCCCAACAAATTGACTCTTAGGAAAATGAACCTCCTCAACCTCTTTGTCTTTACAAGACTTTTTTGTAGCATTCTTACTCACCAAGGTTTTAGATTTCCTCTTTTTATTTTTTCCTCAAGGGGATTTGGAGAAGTTTTGAGAGAACACAAGCCCATAACTGCCATAGCTTCACCCTTGCGAGAGGAGGTATTAACCAAGGATCCAAAGGATTTTTTTAGCATCCCAAGGGATTGCTTTTTGGAGGACTACCCATTTTTCTCGCTAACAGTTCTTTCAACATGTAAATCTTGGTCTTTTAAGGGAGGATTTAGAGAAACAGGGGCATGCAAACTAGAAATATTATCTGAGTAAGTAACATGTATTTATTTTTTATTGTTGATAACGTAAAATTAATATATATTATTATGTGGTTATATTTTTAATTTTGTAGTTTTGATTTTCTAAATACATGTTGATTATGTTTTAGTTTCTATGTACAAGGTCATGATTTGAGACTCTTTGTACATTATGATATTGCTACTCGGATTCAACTGGTAGTCCTCGGTCAAACCTATTGACCCATGTTTCATGAATAGTGGTTCACAAGAACCCATCACTCATGATAATGAATGTTCCACTTAGCACTTATTGCATCTAGGCGATGCTCATAAAGGTGAAGCATTGGGCCTTCCCAAGAGGTCACCCATCACAATACTACTCTAGCACAAGCGCAATTAACCATAGATTTTTCCCCAAGGTTAAGCCTAGTTATCTTGCAACCCCATTTGCAAATTCTTCAGAAAGTTTTGTGCCTTATGAACCATTCATTAGAGCCCTCATTCATCAATTGATAGTAGGGAGGGTATTTTCACAAATGAATAAATTATGATATTACATCGATTCAACTGGTAGAATTTCGGTCAAACCTATTGACCCATGTTTCATGAGTAGTGGTTCTCACAAGAACCCATCTTCATGATAACGAATGTTCACCTAGCACCTACACATCTAGGTGATGCTCATAGAGGTGAAGCACTGGGCCTTCCCAGGAGGTCACCCATCCCAGTACTACAGCTCAACGCGCTTAACCAAGGAGTTTTCCCCAAGGTTAAGCCCGCTTAGCTTGCAACCCCATTTGCAAAACCTTCAGCAAGTGTTGTGCCTAATGAACCATTCATTATAGAGCCCCTTTAGCTCATCAACTGATAAGTAGGAGGTATTTTCCATCATCATGATATAAGTTTACACACTTAAAAATTTCATAGGTCTAGGTCTATTCATCATCACTAAACCTATCACCTAATCCCTAATCGACTAATTTCATCACCTAGGCCTACATCCCATCATCTAGTCCTAATTAACCTAGTACATATACCTTTCACCTAAATTCTATCACTTAAATTATCACCTTTTTCATCTCCTCACAAACAAATAAATAAATAATTACCTATTATCCACCTCGCCCATGTGGCTAAAATAATTAAATATTATTATTATTTAATAAAGTATATATTCCCTCACCACTTTCCAAGAATATTAGGCACCTAAGAACACTTGTCCTTGTGCTCCCATTATTATCTCAACACATTCCAAGAATATTGGGTGCCTAAGAACACTTTTCCTTATAGTCCCCTTATTCTCTCATCACATCCCAAAGTTAAAGCCTCTAGGTGCACATGTCCCTAATTTTCCCTCATGCTCACAACTACTTACCAAATTTGGTAAGTTAATCCCATCCATTCACATTCTAATTGCCTCTCTATCTCCACCCTCCATCTTCCCAACTCGGGAATTTCAACCATTCTCCACCCTTGATCTCACAATCAAATCCTAGCTATTCAAATAAATTAATTATCATTTATGCTAAGTACGTATTGTCAAATTGGCCATCTTCAAGCAAGGAGCATCCACATTCTAATTCATCAAAGAGAAAATCATTCAACAATGAAGTCATGGGTAACATTTTGAGTTGTTTTGATATTATTGTATTGTTTTGAATTTCATTGTATGCTCTATCTAGAGGTTTTGCATGTTTTGCATAAGGAGTTTACATACTAGTTTTCTTTCATTTCAATTTCAAAAGATAGGCATTACAACAAGACTTTGTATAAAGGACCATGATATGAGACTATGTGCCTTATTGTCCTTGTAGATAACCTCTCAATATAATTATATTCTTGTATGGTTTATTATTTAATTTTAAAACACAAATTAAATATTATTTTATAATAATTATATATAAAATCAATATTTAAATTTATTTATTTTTAAGATTTTTAAATTTATATACTTTTATGTAATTTATGTTTTTAAAATTTATTTTATAATCAAGATTAAAGTCTTCTTATATTAGCCTCATACTTTTATTTATATATTAAAACATTTTAAATTTAGAAGGAATAAAACGTTGTTTTGTTGTTCAATTACATATTTTTATATAACAAGATCTTAGTGTTAAGGAAAAATGTAATTTTGACAAATTATTTCATTTCTAAAGATATATTCATAAATGAAGGACTACCCAACCATTGAATATGCTAAAATTTTCATTCAAAATAAAAATTTATAACAATAATAGATAATTTTTAATTTGAAATATTATTACTAAATAAAATTATGCTCACCTATTCAAATATATTCACTCACAAGTCATCTCTTTGAAATTTAATTATAAACTCATTTTTTTGACAAATTATTTTATAGCTAAAGATATATTCATAAATGAAGGACTACACAACCATTGAATATGCTAAAATTTCTATTCAAAATAAAAATTTATAACAATAATAAATAATTATTAATTTGAAATATTATTACTAAATAAAATTATGCTCACCTATTCAAATATATCCGCTGACAAGTCATCTCTTTGAAATTCAATTATAAACTCAAATATTTCTAAACTTCTAACAAAATCACATCATAATATAATTCTGGTAAGCATATAATGCAATCTCAAGTATTATAACTAAATAAAAAAATAGATCATATAAGTTCCTTTAAAGTAAGATCGTGAAAGAGAGTTTAGATCCTTGCTCAAAGTTAATGAATTTTATAGTTATTATTTAACAATATACTTTTATCCTCTAGATTTCTCTCGAGATTAGTGTTGTCACTTGAAATTGCACCCTGTTGAAACTAGTTCAACATTCCAATGAAACATGGGAATGATCTTAAGGTGTGGGAGCTTGCAATTGAGATCAAATCTCTAGAGAAGGTTGACTTCCTTTCTAATCTAGATGCATGTGTTGATCCTACGTAGCACAGATTAAACCTACAAACCTATCCTAATATAACAACTTGCAAGGGAAAATAGAGAGAAAGATGTAGGAAAATAAAAGGGGTGGTGATGCACATAGATTAAGATGAGTTTCTTTTTTCCAAATATAACACAAAGAACTAATTAGAATGCCATAAGAACTCACACAGTTCTCTATTATACTAGTTCCCAGAGGCATGTATGGATGTCAAGGTTTGATAGGCACTAAGAGGGAAAGAGAAGACCCATAGTTAGCTCTTGCAAACAAGTTTAACTCAATATGCAAACATAGAAGATGATAAAATTTCATTTAGACATGAAGGTAAGAAGGTTCTAAACAACACATCATAGGTGTGAAGAGGTAAGAAATAATTTTAATTAATAAGAGGCATGGAACATATTTACAATGGTAGAGTTGTAGAGTATGCAAATCTTTGTAGATAAAATATAAAAAGAAGAACCTTTTCAAAATGAGTGTTTAAAGGGTTTTATTTTTGGAAGAAAAAGTTGGAAAATATGCAAAAACATGGCATTCCAGAGAGAAACCCTAGCCATTACCTAAATAAATGAATTGCAAACATGTGTACCTTCAAATATGATTTGGGTGATCTAGAGATGTGAAGGATGTTAGTGTGAAAGAGGTATTATCAAACTAGTTGGATTTTAGCCTACTTAGTAGAGTCCTATTCACACTAAATTTAAGCTCACTAAGAGGTTATCTAGACCTTTGTCTCACCTCATGTAGACTCACCAAGTGTCTCAACACTTGTCCATAGAGTCCTATACTTGTTTCATACTTGGAGGGGTAGTTTGAGTTTGAGTCCTACCTTCTCACCTCTTCATCCTTAGCTTTATAAGCAAGCCTTAGTTGTACATTTTACAATACATCACATGCTTATGAAATTTTCTCATTTTGTAATTCTCTTTTGGAGTGTTTTGAGTTTGCAAGTAGGTCTTGGTTGCTCCAACATGGTATGGAGAAAGCTTACAAATCCAATCCCTTTCTATCTTGAATTTGTGAGGGTCATGGATATCAACTCTTAAAAAAATTCCCATTGGAGCAAAATGGATGTCATGATTGCACTCAAAAGGGCCAAGAGATGAATTTTCATATATAACACTTATATTTTTGGCATTAATTTTTTTTTGGAGGTTTTGGAGGCTCATTCATGGATGGTTGTACAAAAATTCGTATGGATTTGTATAGTCATATAGTCACAACATTGTACATCACCAAGTTTCCTCAACCTCTATGCCTCGATTCCTATGTATTGGTCTCAAAATATATGTTGTCTTGACCTCTATGTAATAATTTTTTTAATAATTCTTTTGTTTTTCATAGGGTATAGTACTGCATAGTGATGATATCAACAGTCGACCTATGTAGTAGCTTGCTAATGTCAACACTATGTAGTCAAAACCACTTGTTCCCAAGATTAGCAATTTTTTTTGGCTTTCATAAGGTAGTTTTGGAAATTTTTAGTGGTTTTTGGAAAAACGAAAAGTGGTTTTGGAATATTCTAGCCATAAGGAATATTTTGGTGGAATTCTAGAATATTCCACTACTGACATCATCATCTTTCAACCCCAAGTTTACCCCTTCACCATTGGCCTATTTTGATTTTTGGCTTAACTTCAGGGGCCTCTTTGTTGGGCATATAGATGTATTTTTGAGAGATTTGTTTTTCATTTTACCTATTTTTTCATCTCTATCTAATGGTATGATTTTTTTTGTAGTATGATGTACACATTTTTTAAAAAATTCAGATTCTTAGAGGACACCCTACACAGTTCCCATTTTTGGAAATTCAAAGGACTCGTTTGGGCTCATATGAACTCCTTTTTGGGTCCCTTTTTTTAACTTGCATGATTTGTTGAGCTCTATGCGAGGATCATGTTAATTTTTTATGACTATGTTTCAAAATTTTAAATTTTGAGTATGTCTCTTTTGAGGTTTTGTATATCAAATCCACTTTGTGGAATCTGTAATGCACTAAAATAAAATGCCTGATCACTATATTATTTCAAGGGATAATGCTTTGAATAATGGGGTTATTCATTTTCTATTTTTGTCATTTTCTTGAGGTTTGAAAGGCATGCTCGATATATGTTTTCATTATCCACCTCATGGCATAAACTTGTAAGAACTCAAAACAACAATAATTTTGTAAATGCACTCATATAAAGTGCCACATCAACTGAATGTGTGTTTCCTAGGATGGAATTTTATACTTATATTGAATTATAAAGTGTAATGGGGGGTTGTGTAGTGCCTTGATTTATCATCACAACAATGGATCCTCGTGATTATCACCTCATGCATGTGTTCTTTGATGCACACGCTTTTTTAGTTTCTTGTACATCTTTTTGGACTGGATGTTGGGTCTAAATTCCTATGCACACCTTTGTGCCCAATTTCAGTTGGTCTACCTATACCTCTCCCTCATTAGTATTAAGAGGGGAATTATCACAGTGTTAGGCCAATGCTTCCTTGGTTTCAATGGAGCAGTGGAGGAACCTTCTACTTTTTTTGGGGGGGTCTCATAGACCTTCTATCTTTACCTCTCCTATGGGGGGATTATTTTAGTGGATCATATTTTGTGAGATTCTAGTACTTATGTAGAGTACCGTGATGCACATTTTAGTAGTGTACTATAGGTCACTCGTGCATTTGTTGATCGAACTCCAAAATCATAGTACTATCTACATCTTCATCTTCATAGAGTTTGATTGCCTTTGTGCCATTTGTGTAATCATGGTTGAGTAGTGTTCGATATGTTCACTCATGCAGTGTTTTGTATCTCTTAGCTTGATTTATTTTTTGAAGTTTCATTGATTCCAACAAACACTAGTTCATCTTTGGAAGAGTTCACAACTTCAACATGATTCAAGAGTTCATCATCATGTTCCTATCTTCATGGGATATTTTCAAGAGGGCTTATCCTTCTCTCTTTTTTGGAAAGGAGTTTTGTTCCCATTAGATTTTATGCTTTTTTCTCCATATGTGAAAGATCATTATTGTACATGAGTATCTCATCAGGCCTTGTTGCTAAGATCTTTTCAGTGTTTAGCTTACTCCCTAAGTATTGCTTAATAAGGGGTGTTAGTGTGAAAAGAGGTATTATCAAACTAGTTAACTTTTAGCCTACTTAATAGAGTTCTATTCACACTACACTTAAGCTCTCTTAGATGTTGCCTAGACTTTTCCTCAC
The DNA here is from genome assembly GCA_007258455.2 of Sequoia sempervirens. Classification (NCBI taxonomy): domain Eukaryota; kingdom Viridiplantae; phylum Streptophyta; class Pinopsida; order Cupressales; family Cupressaceae; genus Sequoia; species Sequoia sempervirens. The sequence continues at coordinate 53,163 of VDFB02371846.1, forward strand.
CTCATGTAGAATTTCCAAGTGTCCCAACACTTGTCCATAGGGTCCTACACTTGTTTCATACTTGGAGGGGTCGCTATATTTTGCCTCCTACCTTCTCACCTCTTCATCCTTGCCTTTATAAGAAAGGCTCATTTGTACATTTTACAACACATCACATGCTTCTGAAATTTTCTCATTTTGCATATTCTCATTTGTGGATTGTTATGAGTTTGCAAGAAGGTCTTGGTTTCTCCAAGAAAGAAACATTCCTCACACTCCCCACCATACTTCTACATTCAAGATATGCGGATTGGAGTGCATAAACACCCACAAAATCCACAAAAACCTCATGACCAAGGATGGCCTTCTTAAAAAAGGAGTTTACAATCTATAAATGAAGCATTGGTATTGTTTTCCCTTCTTCAGATCTATGTAAAATGTGATTAAAACTTTTACAAGGCTTCCGTGGATCAAGATCTAGTAGTTGCAGGATTCGTTGAGCATTAATGGCATTTTTTAGTTGAAGGAAGAAATATTGAGGTTGGATGGTGGGAGTTGAGTGGAACCAAAAACTTAGTTCACTAAATTGCAAGTTCCCGCTAGGTCTTAGGTTTTAGGTGGAACCTAGAACTTGCACATGGAAGAAATACAATGGTGGGCATCAATCCCAAAATGAGACCAAGAACTAGGTCACAAAGGAAGCATGATCTAGTGGGCATCGAGATCAAGAGTAAAATCAAAATTGAAATCATGAAGGAATTTGTGGGTGATGGGTGTTGGATGGGACCAAGAACTTGGAACCAAAGTTTGAGTTCTAATTTCCAACCTAAACTTGTGGTTTGGGGGAAGGAAAAAAGAAAAATAAGTTGCAAGGATCAAAAGGTGGAAGGGAATGATGACCTAGAACCAAGGTTCTAGGTTCCTATTGAGTCTCAATATTTTATTGGAATCTTAAGAAAGAGTTGGAATCTAGTGGTTGGAAGGAAGTGAGGACCTTGAATCAGGGTTCTAGGTTCTTGTTGGGCCCTAGGTTCTAGTTGGAACCTTAAGAGAGAGTTGGGACTTGAGGGGTGGAAGGAAGTGAGGACTTGGAACCAAGGTTCCAAGTTCCCATTGAGTCTTGAGGTTCAATAAGGATTTGAAGAAGAAGTTGAGTAGGAGCAGGAAGGAACTTGGAACCTAGGTTCCAAATTCTTGTTGGGGCCTATGACCTGATAAGAACCATAAGAAGAATACAAGGAGCAAGAGTGCAAAGGAACTTGGAACCTAGAACATGTGTTCTAGGTTCCTATCGAGGCTCGTCGCTTGACATGGACCAAAGGAAGAAAACAACCCCATACTTAGCCATTTTGGGATTTTTTTGCAATTGGGTAACTAATAGAAGCATGGAAAGGAGGAACCAAAACCAATAGAGGTATATTTAGCATGATAAACCTATTTAGATTTCTCAAATTGGTTATAATCAATGGGAAGTACAAGGGGACACAAACTAACAATATTTTGGTAACTTTTGTGGGATGTTTGCCTACTAAACATGGGATCCATAAGTCTTAATAGTTTATTGTGCATAAAGTCACAATGGCTTATCAATAACCACAATAGGGAATACCTCTAAGCACAATAAAATAAGAGACAATAGGAGATACAATGTGTAGACTACACTTGGAGGGAAAAGAAACAAAAAAAACCTAACTTAACCTAAACTACCTAACATAAAAAAATAGACAAATAAAGCCTTTGAATGGCTTGTTAAAATAGCTCCCATTTATAATTAGCTTAGGATGTCCCACATACTTATGGATAGCTAGAAAGGGATGCAAGAGGGATGTGTGCTTGATCAATTGTTGAAATTCTTCTTCAAGGATGCACAAACAAACTTACCCACCTGAACTGACTGTAGCTATAGTTATCTTGAAGTGGATGGGTAAGCCAATTCCACCTCTCATGATGTTCAACCCCCATTTTGGTGTTTCCACCTCCACAAATGACTATGATGATAATGATATAAATTACATGTTCTCGAGGGACCAAAGGTAAATGAATAAAAATGAATGATAAATAACATAGTTTTAACTTACCACTTAGATTTGAAATCCTTGTTGGAATGAAGTCACTTTACTCACATACAAGGAGAAATAGGAGGATGCTTAGAGATCATGCAAGTGTTAGTGCTCATAATAATAATAAACATAAATATGAAACATCTTACAATGCATAAACATGAATTTGCTGATGTGTTGCAAACTTGTAATTGACTATAATTGTGTTGTATTTATCTTCTACTTATTCTACTTATGAATATTGCATTAATTACCTTTAGGATTCTAGAGTGATATTCAATTCAATAGGTGTTCAAATGGAGGGAAGAACTTATATTTATACGAGTTTAAACATATTTCACATTAACTATTGAGACAAGCTAACAATTGAATTCAAATTCTTAAACATATTGAGGTTGACATTAAGATCTAAAATTTAGGGCTTAATTAGGTAGGACAAGGGTGTTGGGCGCCCTAGTCCAAACCTTTTTAGCTTTTCAAAATTCCATTAAATAAATATTTAATTTAATTTTCCAAAAATGACAATTAAATAGGTAAATTATAAACATAATTAGGCGCATGCACTTAAGAGGATGCCAAACTTAGCATGAAATTTTCAAGGGTGACAATTTATGACACTACATGACCTCCATGGATGGCCCCTCCAAACACTAATATTTTTTTGTCTTTGAAGATACAAGTGTTATATATCAATATTTATTTCTCAACCACTTTGAGCATGATGGTGGTGTATGTTTTGCTCCTAGAAACACTGTATGAAATCTAATTCCCATGACCCTTACACATTCAAGAGAGAAAGGGAATGGAGTTGCAAGCACACTTTGATACCATGTTGGAGCAAACAAGATCTTCTTGTAAACTCAAAACAATCCACAAAAAAAGAATATGCAATATGATCAAGCATGAGATTAACACTATATAAAATGTACAAAATATCCTTACTTATAAAGGCAATGATGAGGAGGTGAGAAGGTAGGAGTGAAACTTTGACTATCCCTCCAAGTATGAAACAAGTGTAGGATACTATGGACAAGTGTTGGGACACTTGGTGAGTCCACATGAGGTGAGCCAAAAAGTGAGATGTCTCCCAAGTGAGCTTAAGTGTAGTGTGAATAGGAACCTCCTAGATAGGCTAGAAGCTAATGAGTTTAGTAATAACCTTTTTCAGACTAACATCTTCCACGTACAATAATAATAAAATAAACAAGAATGAAGGTTTGAATGAGAACCAACCCCTACACAATGTTTTCCAAGTCTTTCATACCTTTCCCACACCCTTAGTACCAGAAGGAAGATTAAACATCAAGAATATAAGAGGAGGGGTAAAAACCCTTTAAATCCCATTCCACATCTATAATAGTGTGAAACCATCACTTCTAATTAGTGTTGATTTTGAGATTGCTAGGGTGGTGGTGAAATTGTCACATGTAAATCTATAGTTTTGTCACCATTCAAAATTCTTTCAAAATGCACATCTGATGCTTTACTTCAAGACTTCCTTAAGATGCTCTAAATAACCCCACTCCAAGTCTACCTCTAATATTATACCAAATTCATGACAATGGAACATGATGAAACATACCAATGCATGCCTCCATAGTTTTAGACAACTCCATAATAGAAATGGTGACTTTTGTTTCATTTTTTGGATTAATACTTGTTCTAGTAATTCAAGTTCAATAAGATTCATATACTTTTTTATTGTTATTTAATTTATTTTCATTTTGTTTTTCATGCTCATTTAGATTTGCACACACAACAAAGTGGGGGTAAAATGTAGAGGAGAAAAGTGTAACCTTTATAGTTTTCCCCACTTGTTTTATGCCACTTTGTGTAGATGAATTTCATGAATTATTTTGGCACATTTTTTATTCTTTTAGTGCATTCATTGACCTACAACCTGGTGCAACACTTTGTTATGCCACTTGGGCTATTCTATACATCTTGATCCATTTTTCATAACATTTGTTGCCTCAGATTGGATCACATATGCAATTTTTTCCCCCAATTTAAAAATTCAAATTACCTACATTTTAAGGTGAACAATTCCAAACATGGCCATTACTTGTTGATGTGCCAATTTATCCTTGTTGTGATGCACATCTAGTAACTTGATGAACTAAGTAAACAACCTTCCTTTTGCTATTATGTGTACATTTGTCCTATGATGTGAACATTTTGTGTCCAGGGCTTGTATTTAAAAGAATCACCCTAGGTCATTTTAATTAGAAATCATGGAAATAGAGCATCTAATCATGACAACACATTTGCATAAAATGTCATTAACACTTGCAAGTTCAACACATCAACTACTTCACATCTAACACCATCATTTCCAATTTTATGTCTAGGGCTTGTATTCAAAGGAATTACCCTAGGTCATTTTAATTAGGAATCATAAAAAAGAGAGCATCTAATTCTAGGACAATACATTTGCATATTTTTCGCTAACACTCACAAGTTCAACACATCAACTACTTCATGTCTAACAACTTATCATTATTAACTCTATCTTGGGGCTTTATTGCTAACAAGGAAGTTAATCACTCTTCCTCACTATTATACTAGGTTCTAATTGTTGCTTCTTAACACCTCTTAATTTTCCATTACAAATACAGGTTTACACACTTGAAGCCAAATTGACGATATATGCAACAATCCAATTATACTAGCCATGCTATTTTATAACAAATTCATAACTATAAATGCCAATACAACAAATATATAAGAATCATCTACTCCTTTCAAACAATAGATCACAAGATAGATAAAGACATTAACACTTGCATTACAAAAACTCTTCCATTAATCTATCTCAACTCTATTTCAACGCATTCATTACAATCTCAATTAATTAGTTTACTCATTACTTTATGCAAACTTTGATTTATATTTAATTTATCCAATAGATAAATTTGTAGAGAGAGGTTGCTTATTTTTCCTCAATTCCTAACAAATCGCTTCAAATCACCATGACGTAGCATGGAGATTCGATTAATAAATGAAAGTCGTTGAGAACTAAGCTCCTAAAGAGCAAATGTCATCTGAAAGTGGGGCATGAAAGCATGCCCCACTTTGTACAAAATTCAAATTCCACTTAAAATTCCAACCTAGGAAATACACGTGGCACTCCACCTATGTGTATGTATGTGCCACGTCTATTTTTCTCCGGCTATTGATGACATTTCTGAAATCTAGTAAATGCTAAATTAAGCTTGTCTTACCACACCCATTAATTAGTGGTCCAACCCCAAGCACAGGGCCAGTTATCTCGTTAATCCTTGTTGCTGGAGTAATGAATGAATGAATGATTTTAATTACATCCACGAGACCCGCTAGCCTATGGGACCCAAGAGATGAAACCAAAAAACCGCCTTTGCCAACCAACACAACAAAACCACCGCATTGAACTACCTACTATTGTTTTCAATCTCTTTGCTGATTTTGTTTCTTTTGCTGTGTATTTTGGTCAGGTAACTTGCCATTTTATCAATCTTCTCCTCTTCAAACAAAACCGCTAAAGATTTGATTTTTAACAAATTTGAGTAACAATATCGGATGTTCTTGTAAGCTTTACACTCCATAACATAGTGCCACTCTGTCTCCACTAAACCCGAAGAGCATAAACAACAAATCCTATCTAACCACCCCTCTTTGGGTATTTTCCATCTTCCCGTTTCACATCTCAAATGGTGTGAGCTAGTTCTCAACCGAGCTGTTAGCATTTTAGCCTTCCACTTTATATCTGCCTCTATGTAGAATTTTTGTTTGTGATCACAAGTAGAGTTAAAATGCAAAACATAGTATTCACTTTTCCAACCAAGTTGCTTCAACCACATGATGTTTTTGACTTTCTGTAGTTCTGATTTTGAGCTGAATTTTGTCGTGGGTGTTTGGTAGTTTACAAACCATGTACCCATCTAGATATTCATTGTTTAATTGTTTTGAGCGATTTTGTGTGGTCTTTTGAAGCAGGGGGCATTAATTAATTGTGAATTCTATTTTGAAAAAATGGCCATCACTAAGGGAGCTCAAATTCTTGAAAGTGTAAGGTGCAGATTCATTCCAGAGAAATTGGACTGCATTCCAGAGAGCTTGGAGTCTATCTTCACCGTCCCGTTCAATAAATCTGACAGGAAATTTTAGCCACTTAAGGCAAATTCTAAAACGGGTACCTAGTGTGTGTTCTCTTTTTGAGACAAGGTACCTTTATGGATGGAAATGAAGTTATCGGTCGTGTCATCTGAAGTATGATATGAGTGGGAGATGAAAGGACAACTTGGAAGGCCAAAATGATAGTTGCTCTTACATACCAACTCTATTTATTGTGCCAACAAAAAGTATTTGCAATGAATTTTGACTGTTCAGGAGAGATGTGCATAATACAGGCTCGCGTTAACCAGACAGATAATGTAGTATCAATTACTCTTGGAGTAAAAGAAATGGCACCCAGATTTGCTTTTGCAGAACTGTGGGGCAAAGGGAATGACGAAGGCATCACACCAGTTGTCGTGACAATGGATAATCCCAACTAGTCAGTTCTTGAAATTGAGAGTAAGAAAGTAGAGAATGGCGGTGGTGGTTGGGGGCAAGGACAAAAGAAGCAAGAATGCAAGACAGTTGACATGGGTATTACTCCTCAGGGCTCACAGAGCTGTGGGGTGCCTGTCGTGGCTAGCAATGGGGCTGTGGGCTATGTTTGGTCTGGCGAAGAATAGGGTGATTGATAGGCAGCAAGGAGGAGTGATCATGGAACCGGACAGTAAGACTCACAAGGGAAAGCTGCTTGTGTTCATAAAGGCATTTTTGTCTTTATCTGTAGCAGCAATGGGTTGGAGATTGGAGCCTATATGATGGGTTGTCATATTACTAAACATATTGAGGTTGAAGGCGTTCAACATTGGATTTATCTAATGCGGGTTTCCTTTAGGAGCAACTACATTGCACCCCCACTTCAAGCTCTCGCAGATGTCTGCACCTTATTTTTTTTAATTCAGTCTGCAGATATGCTCATTCTGTCAATAGGATGCTTATGGATCAAGTATATGAGGATCAATTCAAAGCCTAAAAATGACACTTATGTTGGCGAGGATGTTGAACAAGGCGAAGCTGTCTATCCAATGGTCCTTATCCAAATTCCCATGTGCAACGAGAGAGAGGTTCTCAGTCAGTTCTTGTTTTTCAGCTCATTTTTTTGACTTTTTTTTCCATCATACCACACTCTGATATGTTTTCTTTGCCTATTAATAAGTTTATTATTCTTATGACAATTTGCTACATTTATTTTAATTCGTTTTAAAAAAGATTCTTATACTATATACCAGTAAAAGAGTGATGTGTAAAGAAAAAGCTTAATTCAGCTTCAACAAGAGACATAACACGTCTGAGATGGTCCTCATCACAGATGCTGAAATTGGAGGTTAATTGGAATCATTTTTGGTTGGTAACCATTCGAGAAAATGAGCCAAACCTGAACTTAAATAAGAAGCTTACCAAAAAGCTCAGCTACAAAGAAGGCCAGTACCTTGGCTGTAGAGCAGTCAAGTGTGCACATGAGAGGTCCTAGATTTGAATCCTATTTGGTCTATGAAAATAACATGGTTTCAGAATCTAGATAGGAGTTCTGATCATCAAAGTGTATGTCAAGGGGGATGTTGAAAAAAATGAGATACACTTGAAACATAATAAGAAACATATCATAAATCTCGGCCATAGAGAGGGCTGGTAGCTCAGTGGTAGAGTACCTCGGCATGTAAGGTAAGGTCCTAGTTTTAAGTCATAATTGGTAGCCAACACCAACAGAGAGAGGTAGAGGAAGTAGAATTAGAGGAAGAGAGAGAGGTTGAGATGCCCTTAAGTTTGATTTAGGAAGAAAGGAACCATGGGAGATACAATGCTAGATCCTAAAACCCTAATCTTGAGCAATAAAGATTTAAGATTCTTGACTCTAGCAAACCATTGGGTGATAGCATTAAGTGGCAGTACTATATTAAAACAAACATGAGAAAATTAGAAAAGAGATAGTAGCATAGAGAGAGAAGATAGTGTAGTAGGTAGGGTTGAGTAAAGGAGAGAAAGTTTCATAGAAACATTAGAATTGGAAGAAATAGAGGAAGAAAATGAAGAAAAAGATGATAAGATACACACATATAATAATGGCTTCAAGAAACTATAGAAGATAGATCTCACACAAAACAAGAGATGTTCGTGTGCCAAGATACCCTAATGTTCAATATATGTAGAAATAGAATAAACCCTTGACGTAGGGTGACACCATACGGTACTCCATGTTATATCTTCAAGAAATCCCAAATAAAATATCATACTCAACACATATCCTTACAATGATAATCACCTCCTTTATATAGACCCCCTCCTAATAACATAATGGAGGGGTAATCCCAATGAAGGCCTACTCATCACTTGATATAATTAACTACACAAGTTGTCTACATGGACCAATATAACTAACTTAAGGGATGTGTGCCTCATCATATTATCTCTATCCACCTAAATACATTACCGAATCACCCAAAAACTAGGCCTATTTAGGGTACGAAACGTCTTAGAATTTGAGTCTGCATGGAATTGGCGCAAAATCAAGTAGGGTTTGGATTTTTTGTCTTGATCGCGAAAATATTGTAAACCACATTCTTTATTCCTAAATTGTGAAAATTAAAAGCCCTAAATGGACGAAAAAACGTAAACGTCTTTGGCTGCAGTCTTTTTTAAGATTTGTTGAAAAATGTTATTTTATTTTTTATGTTTCTTATTTTTAATGGATCACCGCCTAGCCTAGTATGGGGTCTTTTTCCTTTGGCATTCTCATCCAAAGGGGGGGCCATGGGACCGCAACAAAGCGTTGACCAATGAGTTTAGTGCACATGATTCCAGATGGATTGAATCGATACACACTGGGTAGTGGTGGGAATAAGTAGTGGGCATGCATTTTTGTCCCTATTTTTTCAGCTTCTGAGAGAAACTTTTTTTCTTGTGATCGGTGATGTAGGCGCGACACACCCTCGGGTACCATGGGGACGGGGGAAGATTGGATCTCATGGCCTCTTGCCTGCAACAAGATGCTTTAGCTAATTGGGCCAGGGCCCTCGCCCCAAAATTATAAATAAATAATAATAAAAACTAGTATATATTATATTAGTACATTGTTTAATATAAATTAATAATAATATAAAATTTAAAAATTATAATATACAACATTATTAAATATTACTATGTTTCTTTTTAAATAATATATTTATGATTTTTATATGTTTTTGTATGGACGTACCCAAACATACCTAGCCCCCCACAAAATTCTTGTTGTATTGGCATATCGTGCCCATGTACCCATACTTGAACCTATACCCGATTCAACAACTTAGCATTATAATATCATATTCCTAGGTACATAACATGCCTTCCCTCCTTGACATGTTTTGCCCCTGAAACATGAGAAGAAGCCAAATGGTGTGACTATCACAAGTCATTACAAGTATCACACCGTCACCAGTCATCCAACCATCCATTGTTGAACTTTGTGATGGTTTTAATTTGATGGTACCTAAATCCCATCCTTTGCTGCACCCATTTGATTCCATTCCTTATAATACCAGTCCTCCTTTGCTTCCATGAACAACCATTACTTTTATGATACCACTTATTGTTGTATTCCTTTGATTCCATGTAGGTTCATAGTGTTTGACTTGTTAATTCCTTGTAGTATCATGTCTCCATGATGGTTTTGTCCATGACTCTTCCCTCTCATTATGATGTGGATGCCTATATAATGCACCCTTTGATATCCCTAGAACTTGATTTTTCACCATTTGTTGCCACTTGCTTTGTTGACTCGAGAAGGGGGACAAGCTTTTCCTCTTTTTTCTTTATATTTGGCTCCTCTTGTTTGTCATTTGATTCTTTGGTGCACTCTTTAGTGGCTTCTTCAAATTTCTCTACCTTGACTTTACTTTGGTCTTTAATATGTGTAATATCTTGTAATGTAACTTTTTTCCTCCCATACCAAAGCTTCATGAACTTCTTTTGCACATTAATGTTTATTGTTCCCAAAGATTCTAACCAAGGATAACCAATAACAGTGTTCAATCCATCCCTATTGTATTGTCCCTCTTCGCCTGATATTCAATCATGAAGAAATTTCTAGCCTTTTCTATTCTTGGAGGTTAGAAATAAATTAAACAATAAGGGAATATAAGAATAGTTAAATTGAGGCCAAAAAACTATAGTTTTGTTTAATTTTATTTAATTATTCATTATGAATAAAAGTGGGGCCACTTTAAGTGACAACTTCATATTCAACAAGCCTGCATGAGCTGGAGTCCCTGCCTTGAGCAGATATGTTTGTAGGAAAAACAGTGACAATTGGCAAAAGAGGACATAGAGTGCATCGCTCTGTGCTGCAAGAGATGTTGGGTAGTAAACTTACTATTAGGCTTCATAAATTACAACTGACCAGAAACCACCCTCCCCTCGAAGACTATATATGTTCTCAACACTGTATCACCGCCTTCAAAACCAAAAACAAGGAACCAATCTTCCAACCCAAAGCCTCTACAGAAAGAGACACTTGTTTTATATATATAAAAGAAGATAATGTGACCGGTTGCTGTGGAAAAAACATGAACAAGGAGAGGAGCTAATATTGTGGGCACCAAGCATAGACCATGGGAGAAAACTTTAACATCAGAAAAGAGAAATAAAACTCTTCATTACCACTTTTCACAACGGCAATATTCATAAGTTCTGAGCTTCAACTCACATGCAGAATGGAGTGAACACTTCTCATGAAGAGAAAGAGAAACACTAAAAAAAATAGCTTTACCATTCAAAATTAAAGAGCGAATAATACAAATTGTTCTATAATAAATAGCTTATAACGATGCCAAATAAAGGAAAAAATGAAACTGGCATCACAAGACTTAAAGTCCAAAGACAGAAGCCTCCTCGAAGGACATATTTCTCAGTCAAATGCCTCTTTGCTCACATGAAAAAGAGGGTTACTTGTAGCCAACAATGGTGCAAAGCTCAGAGCATGCAAATTTGAAGACTGCAGTGGGAGGAATAAAATGACAATGTTATGAATAGTGGATTCCCTTTGTAAATTGTAATTCGGCTCATGGAAAAAGCAAGAGTTTCAGAATAAAAAATATACTCTGCTTCCTCCTCTTGGGAGGGTATTGTAATTTCTTTGCTTTTTCTTGATGTCTCTTTCCATTTCCCCTTCTTTGCATGCTTACAGCCTTGCATTTTCTGAACATCTAAAAAGTTCTATCCACAACTCCTTAGCAAGAGAAAAATCTGAAAGTTATAGAAGAAAGTTTACAGTAACTAGCACAAGTTCAATTACAAGTTATCAAACAAGTTATAGAAGAAAGTTCATCTTGTGGGCATAGTTTTAAACTGTTATAGATTAGCTTGGTTTTCGTCTTTAGAATTTAGCATAGCTCAAAACTAAAGGGATTGATCACAAAATACTATTATCCCAAAGAGGCGAAAAGGAGGTTGCTGCAAATCTAAGTGATTCCAAGGACGTGTTGGAAACAGCACTATCCAAGGGTTTTACATACTGCAAACAAAGTACTAGAAAACTGCTTATAGATTGCCGTTGCCTGCTTCACTTGAATGCATAATAGAATAGCAATAAAAGACTGTTGTATATATAGAAAACCATCCAAGGTCGGTACGACTCATTTGGGATCATCTTTATGAATGTCAAATAAAAATAGCACGGTGTGTCGAAAGCTTGTCATGACAAGTGTATAGAGGAGTTGACATGTGTACCATTTTTAAAGCTTAAGGACAAACAAAAACCAGACAACTCACGGACTGTCCTTACATGTAATCCATGGAGAACATATTGTTAGGAGTGGACACCTGAAGGCTTTTATTTTTTTCTTATCATAATATGCAGACAACTACCCACCCTCTCTCTGCTATTATTTTAAAACATTATGTTTTGTTTTCTTGCAGTCCATGTATGGAGAACATGTTCTGGTTTTTATCTGCTCTGTTTTTGCATTGAAATGATACATTTTGAGGGGTTCTGGGTAGTTTCCCGATGTCCACAGTAGTGCATCTACTTAAAATATGGTTGCCTATAATTGTTTTGGTTCTAATAATGAGCAATTCACCAAAACATGCTAGTGTCTATGACTAAAAATTATATGTGATCTTTATTTGCAACTTCTCTTGCTTACATAATATTATATAATCTTAGGTTTCTAGAAACAACTGCATTTGTGAATTAAATGTATTATGTTGTTCCTATGTGTTTTTCTTATGAAATTAGCTAACATAGAGTTTCCACAATGCTGGAAATAAAATAAACTTGAAGCAATGAACAAGAAAACTGAAAAGTAAACTGAAGTAGCACTTGTCACCATGACACCATGTTTATCTTTGAGAACCCCACTGTGAGGGAAAACTCCAGCAAAAATATGGGTTGTGCCTCCTCCAACCATCAAGATGTAGATTACATTAAATGGTTCAACTATGGAGCATCATGGGACGACCATGTGATGACAACTACCCTACAATGGTATCCATAACTTGCTTTGCAAAATTATACAAATCAAACAGGTAATTCTTCTATACACACTACACACTGTTGCAATTGTGTGTCATTACATGCATCTGATATCCATATTTATGCATACAAGGAATAAACAGACCATTAGAGACACCACGTGGTTAGTCAAAACTCAACAGTTCGATATTTGCATTGGTGATGCCTACATCTGTGTGGTTTGTTCTTCACTCTGCCATTTTACAACGAGTTCAAACCCAGTCAAAGATGTCAAAGAAGTTTGGCACAAACAGAACTCATTACCATCTGACAAGATTGCCTGGCACATGTACCTTGACTGTTTCAAGGCCCTGTTGACTGCATACTGTTGAATCTGGCTTGGGGGTGAAGAGGTTGTTTTCTTCTAAATACAAGTTGATGAGTTTGGCATGGGGTAAACTCTTTAAGAGGACCTTGTTCTAAAATGTTGAATCCACTGTGGGTTTTTGTGGGTTTGAAAACTCCCCAAAACCTTTTTGTGCCCATGCGATCACACTTGTTTGAGACATTTTTCCAAACAGTTCACTGCCTTGTCTATGCTACCACAATTTTCATACATGTCTACCATTACAACTTCAAAAAGTTCTTAAGTCTCATTACTAAAAGAAATTTGCAAATTATAGTGCTACAGCCAAATAGACAACCAAAAGTTTTTCATATTTCTGCCTTCCGAGAATTTATCATGCAACTCTGCTAGACAGCCAGTTTTTAATGCATCTCCTTCCAAATAACGTGCACAGGTAGACATGTATACAAAACGCGGAAGCATAGACAACGCACGTAAACTGTTTTACAGAATGCCTAAAGAAATGATTGCAAGATATTCACAAAATGAAATTTTTGAAAAGATTTTTGAAACTTTCAAGCAAAACAATTGGCAGCTGTTGAGCCAACTTCCATAACCTTTGTCAACATCGTCCCTGCCTGTGCCAAGGCAAGATCTTTTGGAACAGGGTATGAGCAACCATCAAAGCATAAAGGATCAAAAGTTTTTGTCAAATGTAGTTACAACAGCCCTGGTAGACGTGTATGCAAAATGTAGAAGCATAGACAAGGCAAGTGAATTGTTTGACAGAATGTCTCAGAGATGTGGTCTCATAGACTACAATTGTTGCAAAATATGCACAAAATGGATTTGTTGATAGGTCTTTAGAAATTTTCAAGATAACTTAATTGACAGGTGTGAAGCTAGACTTGACAACCTTTGCTAGCATCCTCTCTACCTCTGCTAAAATGGGAGTTTTGGAACAGGCTATGGCCATCCATCAAAGCATAATGGAAAAGGGATTTTGTCAGAAGTTACAGTTGCAATTGCCCTGTTAGACATGCATGAAAAATGTGTAACCATAAACAGAGGCACGTGATCTCTGAATTCCTCCAAATCAGTGAAACCAGAAAGGCATGAGTTCAAAAAAATGCCTCAAGGAAGTATGCTCTCACCTGAATCAGGACCGTGATCTAATACCAAAGCTTTAACCTTTAATTTTTGCAGGGAATGCTGATAAAATCCATGGGATGACATTAAAGATGAATGGGCCATATATTTTATTGAGAAGAAAGTTACAGAAAATGCAAATGAAACAAAGAAATTTTTAAGTGCAAATTCCATTAAACAAGATACATTGAATCAAAGATTTTATTGAGCAGCAGAAAATGCAAGTGGAACAAGATACATTGAATCACAGCTAATTGCAAGAGTCATCTCATACCTCTAAATGGTAAAAAACCCCCGAGTCTCACCTCTATCTGCCAAGCAAGCTTTCCATGCCCATTTGAGAGCCGATTAAAGGATGCTCTGGTATGCATGAATGCGAAATGTGGAAACATAGACAACGCACACGAATCACTTTGAAAAACCCCAACAAATTAACCTCTGCACGTGCCCAGAAAGTTGTATTATAAGGTGTCAAATATACTGCTAAACAACAAGGCATGATCACACGCGTGGATACCCTTTTCCCCCGCCCTTCGCTGGACCAGCTCAAACATTAGATTTGATTTTAATTTTTCCCTCCGCTCGCTTCTGATTCGTGAGAAGATTGTTTCTTTTAAATTTGTAAATGGAAAAACCCCAAAACCCCAGCAGAAAATGGACCAGCTAATCAGAAAATTAAACGAGAATAACAGAAATGATAGTTTAATAGCGAAATTCATTTGCACCATAGGTTAAAAGATTTTACTCGACTCCCGAAGAACAATTAATTGAAAAACTTGTGCACCGAAAACATTAGTCTCCACCTATAAATAGGCCGGGACTAATAAGCACTCAACATGGGGGTTAATAAATTAAAAAAGAAGCCTACGTCTAGTATTTTGGAAAAGGACGATTTATTAAAATGGAGATAAGATCTTTTTGGGGATCGATGGCTTTTTGAGAAGAAGGATAAGAGGCTTCAATTGAGTTGAGGAAGCATTCAGAAATTGGTTTGATTTTTTATTCTCTTATTGAGCTTTGATGAAGATTCTCACCAGGACGAAACCCCTGTGATGAATGGGACGAAAACCCCATATCAATGAATGATACTCTTTGGAACGATTGTGTATCTTGTGCAAGATCAAGGTGTGAAGATTGGTGAAGGTGTTTGAGATGAGTGGAAGCAATCTGCTGATTCTAGAAGGATGTGTTACCTTTGAGGCTGAATCACTACAGACAGTAAATGAGATGTGGCCTGTTTGTTATGTAAATGCTGTTGGTTGAGTGTCACGTGGAGATTGAAGGCTGTTTATGCATGTGTGGCTGTTTATGCATGTGTGGACGGGAACTCTCAACCTCAAGTCATGGTTCCAAAAAGAAGTTCTGGATGCACTATCAAATTGTTTTGTATATCAGACCAGTGTATTCACCAGGTTCTCTGACATTTATACCTTACTGTTTCATTTCTGCAATACTGTATGTAGTTTAGGTGTTTATTAGATGCATGTGCTTGGGCTGCACTATAAATCTGGGCGATTCTCAAGTCAAATAATTTGTAATGGAAATTCAGAAAAAGTCATTGTTTACATGCATTTTCATTTAATGAAGTGTTCATCATTCAAGCAAAATTCTGAGTGCTTTTTGTCTATGTAGCGGTTCGCGGTTACGGGCTGGAGTCGGTCGGGTTCGCACTGGGTTCGGGTCCTGGTCCGGTCCCTCTTGGGTTCGACCAGGGTCCTTGTATTTGAGGCCTGGTTCGCCGGTGAAGAACCCGGGCGAACCCGAGCAGAACCCGGGAGAACCCAAGGCGAACCCAAGGAGAACCCGCGCGTCTGGGCGACCAAAAAGTGTTTTTTTTTGTATTTTTTTAATAATTCCTTCAGTTTGACTTTGACCCACGCCCAAGGGAACCCTAAAAGTGACCTCTAAAACAAATTAAACACCTAAACTACCTCATTTTCATTCATTTGTTTTGCAAACAAGCATTTTCATTCCAAGAGGCTGAGTACTATTTACTTATCAGCTTGTGATACAACTGAGAATATAAGCCCTCAACTAGCCCTCAGCTAACACACATCTCTTCTCCAAAGAGTTTCCTTTATGTTTATGTTGCTTAATAATGCTTTTTGAAGTGCAATATGATTTTTTCTTGGATTTTGGGTGTTCTGGAATTTTCATATTCCAATATTGAAAATTAAAACAAAAACAACAGAATATCATATTTCAGTTTAGTTTTTCCCTCAGTTCAGAATTTACAGAAACTACAATGTCAGTTCTTACACCACTGTTCTTTACTCCTATATCTGATAAGACTAGTACTTAATAGTAATGAACATAAACAACAATGAATACTAGGTAGACTAAAAGAAGTATATCTTTATTCATATGAAGTTCTTACTTAGAAATATACCAGAGATGACCAGCCAAGGATCAGACTACTTTCCCTGACTAAGAAAAACCTATTTAAAGAACCTGATGGTTGACAAGCAGGACACAACCATCAACACTATTAATAACTGTCTCCTTAAACCTACCCACAAGCTGATAAGTAAATAGTACATAGTCAGATACAACCAAATTAATATAAGCACACATGTATATACATATAAATACCATATACATACATAAATATATCTATGCATGTATATAAGCACACATGTATATACATATAAATATACTATTCATGCTTCTAGGCTGCATATATATATATATATATATTTATTACATTTTTTTGTAATTTGTACTAACGAACCCAAGACGAACTGAACCCACCCCCAAAAATTTTGCCGAACCGGCGAACGAACCCGAACCGAACCCGAACCCGAACCCGAACCGTACTTAGCGGTTTTGTAAAAGTTTAACCTCTATCAAACTGGAAATTTCAAAACTCTTCATACTTCCGGGAAAGTATATTTCACCTATCCAAAGCATAAATGTTTGAATGTAAAACATATTTATTGACGAAGAGCTTCAAGCCTTTAAAAATTTGAATATCCTTAGCCTCTATTTGATTGTCCTTGATTTTCTTTGCTTGTACTTGTAGTTGCTTGGCTATTTCCATGCTAATGAAGCTATACTTGTTGCTAGGGTTTATAGAAGCAATAACGTTTGCCTTTTGAATACATCCATGAAATTGAAGGATTGAATCATCCTTCTTTGGAGCTAACATGCATATAATTTTATCCTTAATCTTCACTTCATCATTCTCTTTTCCTTCTCCTTCACCTTCACTTTCTCCTTTGCCTTATCCTTCATCTTTTTCCACTTCTTCATCTTCCTCTTCTTCTTTTGGATCTCATCTATCTAAGAAGACTCGTTTCATTTTGTTCCAAGAACAATTACTTGTAGGTAGCTTGTAAGACCATTTAAGAGTTGCATCACGCAAGTGATGAAGAAATAAAAATGATTGAGAATCTAGATCAAGAATGATCCTTTATAAAGTGGAGCTACCATTCTAGAGAATTAGCACTTCCATTAAATGTATTAGGCAAAAGATCTCTGATAAATTTTGGCAAGCTCTCTAGAAATGTGTAAAAAAAAAGATTTTTTTTTTGTGATTTGCGACCTAGAGAGTGAATTTATGAAAAAACATCAAATTGTAATAACTCAATCAATATTGATGATCAAAAGCTGAATTTTTGGTTTTAGCTTCCGTATTTGATCGTCCACACTAAACAAATTGTAGAAAATTTCATAGCCGTTTAGAAGACATAGGTGAATCTTCAAAAAATAGGATTTCAACATAAAATTAGAATAACCCACTTTATATTGATGATCAAGAGCCGAGTTTTGGATTGTAGCTTCCTTATGTGATTCTCCAACTCTAGTAAAGATGCTTTAGAAAAATTTGCAGCCATTTGGAAGATATAGGCGAATCTTCAAAAATCAGAGTTTCATCCTCATCTTTGCCCAAATCATAGCTCTAATACCACCTGATAATATCCACACGTATAATAATGGATATAAAACAATGTAGAAGATGGATCTCACATGACACAAGAGATGTTCGTGGGCCAAGATGCTCTAATATCTAATTTAGGTAGAAATAGAATAAACCCTTGAGGTAGGGTAATATTGTACAATACTTATGGAAGAGGCCACTCAACACTATATCTTCAAGGGATCCCAAACACAATATCATACTCAACATGTATCCTTACAATGATAATCATCCACTTAATATAGACCCCCTCCTAATAACATAATGGAGGGGTAATCCCAATGGAGGCCTACTCATCACCTAATATGATTAATTACATAAGTTTTCCGCATGATCCAATATAACCAACTTAACGAATGTGTGCCACATGTTGGCATCTCCATCTACCTAAATACATTATAATATCATATTCCTAGGTACATAACTAATGAAGTAAATAGTCACAGGGAAATAGTGCATACTAATAAGATCCCAATAGGTGCAAACCCCAAGCACAAGCCACCATGAGGAAATGAACCCCCTAGACCAAACATCATCTCTTGTGCCGCTTGTGAAGTATGGGAAGATAGGACAAGAAGATAAGGTAGATAGAGAGTTGTATAGGGGATTGTACAAAATAAGGTGAAGAGAAGAGAGTAGGCAGAGATTTGTGAAGAGTTTGGAACAAGTAATGAGACCAAACTATTTTGATATATAATTAGATAGGGATAAGATAAAAGAAAGTAGCCATTATAAGGAAACACCGCAAAGGAAGCATATAAGAGGAAAACATAGTTTTCAATTGTCACCAAAAGAAGATACCAAGAAAACCCATATCAGCCTCTACACATGGATCAAACATAAGTCATACTAACACTGAAATAAACCACAAAACCAACATACCTCTACCCACAGAAAAAAGTTAGGGTAAAATTTCTATTGTTTGTCAAAGACACTTAAGATGCTCAAGACAGTTTGTTTGGGAGTCTAGTTGGATAAGGATGGTAATCATAGATCCCTATGTGATTTTTTTAACTTTGTAGGAACATTGAGAGATGATGTGTTTAAATGGTATATGGAAATTAATCTTAAGCATACATTTAGCTGGAGCCAAATAAAACAAGAATTTAAGAATGACTTCATTTCCTAGAAGTTGCTAGTGAGAGTGTTAGCAAGATGAGGGAGTTAGTCCAGAAAGAAGAATAATTTGTAAAAGACTATTACCAAAGATTTGAAGTAGTGATAAGAAAATTAGAAGAACCATTGGTAGAAAAGCAATGAATTGAATTGTTCACTTTCTGGTTGGCACCATATATTAGAGTAGCCATGGATGGAAGAATCTTCAATACATTAACAAAAGTACTAGAATTAACTTCAAGGATAGAAACACAATCATGGACAAGATAGAAGGGGATTGGAGTTCCGAGTGACAACTGAACTAGAAAAACTGCGACAAGAGTTGGTGTGGTTAAGACTTAAGTACGAAATATTAGCGAAGGGTCACTGACAAGAAATTTCACCACAGTGACAAGAAAGGAGACCCAAAATGGGGTGCTCTAGCTGTTGTGTAAGACACACTAGAAATGATTGCACCTATGATGATAACCATGAAGAGTAGTCACAGTAAGAGGAGAAATCCCATTTAGTGGCACAAGCACATTAGAAAGGTTATGGTGTGATGCTTGTAGAGTATGGGATACCCACGATACAATTACCTACCCTTTGGTATAAACTACATTACTTGGACAGAGCAATTACCATACAACATGCAGATCTTTAAACCATATACATGCAAATTGTCTAGCAAACTAGGCACCGGTAGACTTGAGAATGCAATGAGCGAGGGTTGCAGTAACATAATAAATCCCATCTGACAACTAGGCCAATCCCAAGATTTACATGGAGCAAATCTTGACACAACCATCCCAAAATGCGGTACTATAGGGTAGTCAAAACTTGCAATATGAACCCAAACAAAATTCAAGAAACTATAGTAGAGGTTATCATAGGAGAGGTGGCAAGAGTGGGTTATCAAGGAGGTAGAGGCTATAACCAAGATAACACAACATTCTATAAATGTGGAAGAAATGACCATTTTCTAGGAATTACTATGAAGAAGAAAGACAACCAAGTTGTGGATTTTATAGGGATAAAATACATGATTCATTTAGTTACCCCAAAGTAGGTCGATACTACCATAATACAAGTGGTAACACAAACCAATGTGCATGTTGGACCAAACACTACAATGGCAGTGTTGAACACTTGACCAAAATACCAAGAAACAAAGAGACCAAAATGTTTGAAGGTGCCATAAAATTGAAGACATCAATTCACTTGTAGATGGGGTAAAATCAAGTACACAACACCTAAATAGATGCCAAGAGATAACAAGAGATTGTGAAGAGTTGCCCAATAGGAAGAGGATGAGTGAATTGGTGGAAAAGCCAAGAGTAGCAGTGATTACTAGACATGGCATGAACACTACAAGAAAACAACCAATAGTGGAAGTGAGAGGAAATGACGAACTCAGAAAGCCTTCCAAGAACCAATATGCACCTTTAGTATCTTATGTTTCTCGTGATACAAGCACATACTACTATGCCTTAAAGCAGAAACTGACACAGTTTAATTTCCATTTCATTAACCCTTAGAGGAAAGCTAATGTAGTTTGTAGATCTAGGAAAATTTCAGCAGCATAACGGCATGTAAATTAACATTTCAAAATATAATAGAAGAAAGATAGACAAAAGAAAAAGAACAATGATATACGTGGGGAAAACCCTTTCGGGTAAAAACCCCACACTCCAAAGCATCGAACCAATGTATTAATCTGTAATAACAAACAAGTTACAATTCACTTGTAGGCTCACAACCTTAACATGGAGATTACATCTTGCTCTTTTGGAGAAAATCCGATAGTATAACCTTGCAATAAATTCTCCTCTCGTAAATACATAAACATTTCTCATGTTTATAAACCTCTAACATGGGTGTCCAGGAATGTCATGTGTCATCTCTATAGTTTCTGCATGCATGCAAACTGAAATGAAGAACATGCACAAGTCCAAACTGACCAAAAAAGCAACCTGCCAATCATGCAACGACATGCACCAACATGCAACAACATGCAAGGCATCCAACTCCATATTTTATGCAAATATTAAGTCACCTTGACATGCATGGCATCCCACTAGAGAAAATATAGGCAACTGCCAATTTTGAACTCCCCTTTGACTTCTAGTCACTCCGAGGGGTTGTCATAGTCCTGTTTAGCAACTTTCCAAAATCCCACCAAGTGATAACTCAAGATACATGGACACATGTCACTATGGCACACCTTTGAGAGGTTTTCACAAACACCTTCCCAATTGAGCGCCCAAGTGACAAGTGGCACAATTTTGTGTTCTCCACCAAACATGTAGGAAGCCAACTCGCAAACGGTTCCCACAAATTGTTATATCAACTTAGAAACATATCACTTAGGATTTGATTAATAAACTATGCAGCAAAGGGACTAATTTAATTAAATAAATATCTCATGGCTCTCTAAGGTTGAGACACCTTAATCCCAATAGGAAGAAGAGCTTGAAGAAAAACATATCGTAGTTGTAGGAATCACAATAAAAGCCAGGATAATAAAGGAGTCATTATAAAAAGAAAAACAAAAAGAGGAAGAAAGAAGTGTGTGCTTTATGGAAGGACTTAAAAAGATAGTGGAGTTAGTTTAGAAAACAAGGATTAGCAGAAAAATTAACCCAATTATGTAAATTGCAATAAAGAAAGAAAGGGAAAATATTTTAGAGAATTGAAAAACCACAAAAACCATCAAAGAAAAATGTCTTGAAAACATCAAGGAGCCGGAAAAAGAAAACTACATCAATAAATGCCATAGTAAATAGCATAATGATTAGAAATGGTTTATTAGACTTAGGTGTAGATGTCAATATTATACCTAGGAAAACATGGGAGTCAATGGGTAAACCTACATTATATGAGATAGCATATGGCATTGCATTAGCCAGTGGCACCTAACAAAGCCCATTAAGAACATTACCAGACGTTGAATCCAATCTTATGGGGATTAAAAAAGAAAAAGATTTTGAGGTTATCGATGTAAACAAACAAAATGCAACATCCTATCGTGTACTGCTGAATGCAACATCCTATCTTGTACTGCTGAATTTAGAGTGGTTTGTAGATTCAAACGTTGGGGAATTTATGTGATAGGAAGAACCCCAAAAATCAATACCGAGCAAGAACCTACCTCAGAAAGAGAGTTAATACTAGACAGTGATGACATTGAGGAATATGTAGAGGCATTGCTCTATGGAAAACTTGAGAGAAGAGTCAGAAAACTTCTCATAGTCAAGAGACCTATACTAGTGGTATTACCATTCAAAAAAATTGCAATACATTTCATTGGACACCAAATCCTATAGCTATGAAATCACATGCTCGGTTCATCATAACAGGCTATTCCTACCAAGGATTGTATCACAAAAACTGTTGCTAGATTTATCTATGAAAACATAATCACAAGGTTTGAATGTCAAGTATTATGAATGATCAAGGAACACATTTTGTAAATGAAACCATTGAAGAACTATTACAACACTTTCTGGTAATACATCACAAGAATACACCTTACTGCCCTCAAGCTAATGGGATTGCTGAAGCCTTCAATAAAGTCTTGGAGTGCATTTTAATGAAAATCTGTAATGGTGGTACATCTGATTGGGACCTCAAAATACCAGTAGTTATATGCGCACATAGGACTACTTACATGATATTTACTAAGTATTGCCCATTCTTGTTAGTTTATGGATTAGATGCAGCCTACTGATGCAATATCTAGTAACAAATTTAAGACTTGCAGTCACACTCCGACTTAATGAAGTAGAATTTTTCAAGGAGAGATTGACAGAATTAGAAAAGCTTGATGAGAAGAGATTCTTAGCAGCACATAACCAGAGTTAAGAAAAGAGAAAAAGGAAAGCATGGCATGATAGGAACCAAGCTCAAACAATTTGAGCCTGGTGATAAACTTTTGTTATTTGATAGCAAGTTTAAGAACACTGGAAAACTGAAAATGGGGTGGCTAGCAGTCAAGTTAAAACTATTGAATGCTGAACTCAAAAACAGCTATGTAATCAGAGCGAGACTAAAGCATTACACAGTGCAAGCATAAGTTATCTCGAGGACTAGACAATGTTTCAAGTCCAGAGGTAATGTTGGCAACATAGATATCTCCAAGTAGATCCTCAGATTCACCAACATTGGTACCGTTGAGAATGATTATTAGAGATAATTGCTTATTATGTGTGGCATAAACAAAGATAATACAGTACTTCCCAACTATGTGGTTATGAAGGGGCATATCTCTTGATCATGTCCATATTATATTATAGCATATACATATACAATGGATTATCACAGATAGAGACAAGTATATGTGAACAGATGATGTAATACATTGAGAGATATAATATATGATATCAGCATTATACTGTATATGTGTTTAATTATTTGAATTAATTTGCATTTCCACTTTGACATTAACATGAAGACTGAAGACACTTCAACAAGATCCCATCAGCCACTTGGTCTGCTAATTCTTGCTAACACTCTTTAACACAACACCTTTTGATTGGAAAATCCAAGATTCCATAGTCCTCCAAAATTGAATAATTGGATGCTAAGAATCATTTCCTTTTATTTTGCTGCCCTAAGGCACACACCTCCTTCCAAAGCACGAAGTGAATACAAGCTAGTAACTTAAAGTAAACCATTTGAATGGAAGACTACTGGATTTTTAACCACCAAATAGGTGTCAGCAGAACATTTCTTAACCTCAGAGAGCCCCAAAGATACCTCCTTAAGCTCACAGCTTTGCTTTGGAAGCCCCAACTGCTGCCTTGGAAGCCAAAGCAGCAGAAGCAGCATGCTCCTCCAAAAATTCAGAACCACCATTCTCACTTACAAGGAATCTAGACAACAAAGCATGGACAACTGGATCAAGGATTCTTATTTTGGCCTCCAAATCATGATGAAATTCCGTAAGGATAGAATCCTGAAAACGGGCCACCCTGGTATCTTCAACCTCCAGCAGTCCCAAGACATATTTAATCAATTGAAATAGCTCACACAGAGGTGCAGTCAAAAATACATTTAAGATGCTGAAAAGATATAGGACCCTTAAAATGGGGGTACCTCCCTACAACAGCACGCCTATGAGCCATAAAACCAGTTGAAAACCACAATAGGTACCCAAGCAACAAGAGCTTTAAGGAGAAACCACAATAGACAACCAAGCAATAGACAAGGCTTATCCCCAACAATAGAAAAAAATAAACATCAGAAGGCTTCACACGTGGGAGGGCTCATCTCTGAATCAACCAAAAATCATTCAAGCCATCGTGAAAAAATAATGGTCACATGTCTACAGTAGCACCCCTGTGAGCCGTAAAACCAGTTGAAAACCACACTAGTTACTCAAGCAACAAGACCTGTAAGGAGAACCACCATAGACAACCAAGCAATACACAAGGCTGAGTGATAGAACGAGGGTTGATTGAGAAAATACTATCTCACTGCTTTGAGTTCTTGATTTGAGAACTCCTAAGGTGTTAAGTCTTTCACCCTACAACCTATAGGTCCTCTACCTTTGAGGCACCCCCGGTTCACTTTATCAACCCTGCTATCATTGCAATCTGCTGCTACAAAACATTATTTGGTACTCTTTCTTCCACTTGCACTATCTAGCCTTTTATTCCTCAAAAGACCAGTCACTCCTCCATTCTGCCAACGTTGTTACAGGGGTGTGTGGCACTTTCCAAAGTCTCCAAAGTCATCTTTTCCAATGCTTAAACAATCACCAAGCTTCCGTTCTCCATTGGTTTCCTGAAAAATAGAGTTCTTGGTTCTTGGGCAGGCTACAAGCCTCAAACCCTTTTAGCCCTCTCAACTCAAAGGACAAGGCTAGAACTCTTCTATTCCCTCTAATTGTGCCAATCTTTTTATTGTTTCTCTGGTTCTTTTCCCAAGCTCTGACAGCTTCTTTGGAGATGGATGCCTTTCTCTGCCCGTACAGGGGAAAAATCCAACCTAGGGTAACCTAGGGTTTCTTAAGGCTCTTCATTGGCCTATTCTGCCTTTTCTGACCACAAAAGCATTAAAGAAACTTTTGGTTACTGTTCCACACCTCCTTAGCACTGTCTGCAATCACAATACAAATCAGATTTTAAAAATACCACCCCTGCCACGTTGGGATTTTGCTCTCTTGACTGTATTTTCTAGCCGGGTTCCCAACTCGCCTAGAAACAGTCCTCCAACTTGCAAAAGGAAACTCTAATGACTACTTTATGTACACTATTTACATGTTTGGAGCCTAGCATTGCTTCCCCTGCGTCCATACTGCCTGGTGCGAGCAGAAACAACACTAACACTCCATGTTTCTGGTTTATTTCACCAGTCAAAAACAGAAATAAAGAAAAACAGATTTAACAAAATACAAAAAGCGATGGAAAAACTGTTTAAAGATCCAAAAACAGAACTTTACAAAGATGATTTACATGCCATAGAAACTAAGAAAAGACTTATTCCATTTCAAATATTACTGCCACGCCAACAAAAACAGAAAAACCAGATCTGTTCACAAAAAAAAGGTTTGTTCCTCCTTTATTTTTCACAACTTCCATCATCAAAATACCACACATCTGCTCAAAATGTCGGGCTCCTTCTCCCCAAACCGAAAAAAAACAGTTAGGTTTAAAACTCGAGCTCAAAAGTGGCCAAAAATCACGCGTTTGAAAACACACTGTGTTTTCGAATTTCAGCCAAAACTTCAGGAAACGCCTACAAACTGATTCCTAATTTATTCAAAATTAAACCTAAGCTTCAAGAAGGTCCCCTTACACCTTATCAATGGTGTATGAGACCATTACAAAACAAAACAAAAATATTAAAAGCAATACATTAAAATTTTTCTTGTTTTTAAGGTAGGTGCTCCTGCACTGGAGCCCAACAATAGAAAAATAACCAAGAAAAGGCTCCACATGTGGGAGGTGTCATGTCTAAATCCACCAAAAATCATTCATGGCTGCACAAGGGGAGCTAAATAAATAATTCAAGCAATTCATAAAGGAAATATGACTCAAAAAACAAGAAAGATGTGGCATGCGTAGGAGACCCCACCAAAAGATCCTTCCCCAAGAGGCCACACTAGCAAACACGGCATCAAGAGAGAGGGGGAGCAAAAGCTAAGAACCATCTGTTTGAATAATATTTTCTAAATCAATCCATGTTGCCACCCTATCACTAATCAAAGTAGTGAAAGGGGATTGATCAATACCCTGATTGGCTAAAAGATCATCCACCTTATTGGATTTTGTAAAACCATGTGTTAATCACCTTTCACAATGAATCTTTTGCAACCTAAAGAAAATGTAAGAGCAATACCTTTAATTGTTTCTCTCCATCATGCTTCATTACTAGTTTGCATTCCCAAAAGAAAGAGCCACCATGAATAAATGTAGCCAAAAAGCTACAGTAGCTCCAGCAAACTCTGGATTGCCCCCAGAGACGCTATCAAAGTTCAGTTTGCAAAATCCATCCAGAGGTCTAAGCTATTTAGCTTTCCCTCTAGCAGCATTTTTATCTCTTATTCCATTAAGGGGAGATTTGCAATTGCTTTTCCTTCCTTAAATAATAAATAATAATATGCCATTTCAACCATGAATAAGAAATTGTGCTAAACACGTTTCAAAGTGATTGCCTTCTTTTTGCAAGTCATGTTAACATGTTCTAGATTCATTTTAATGAACAGTTTTTCAACTGATAACTGCCAACATTGTATTGTTTTTACTTTTTAGTCCTGTTATGCTTGAAAGTGAAAGGTTATGACTGCATTTACTTTGTTGCCAATCAGTATTAATTGAGACTGGAATGAAGTATTTAATGATATCATATCTATTGACATAATTGTGAAGAAACATGAAATGATATTATTCCAATCAACAGTCCAACAAAATTATCATAACTCCAGGAAGGGCCAATCAATATTGAACAACTAAGGAAGTTAGATATGAACTAAAATATTTGGGTAAGCACAATAGTGGTCCATTTTTAGGAATTTTTTTGGGAATCAGGTACATTATGTCACATTGATTGTTCTTGATCTCTGGAATCTGATTGCATTTGTTTGTCGTACCTTTGACTTGGCATTAGGCCATCAGGAGTCATGATATTAACTCTACAAATGAAAATTTGAAGGAGTGTTTGGAATCCTAAAATTAAAGGGCTTCGCCCAGATCGACAAGTCGCTCCATACGACCAGCAGCTTCGAATCTGGAAATGAGGAATATGACGAGTCCAGACGAGGACATAGGCCAATGAAGCGTCTGAAGCCAGAATCCCCGACCACGGGCCCAGCGACCAGCGCTGACAAAGGCCAAAGAGCCAAAAAATAGAAACTCAAAGATTTTTAATATTTTTTGGGAAGCTTCTTTATTTTGCCCTAAAGCAACCTCATTTCATTCCATTTTGGCAAAATAGGAGGAGAAGAGGCGGTTGTGAAAGAAATAGGAGGAGAAGAAGGGGGCATAACAAGGTTGGTATTGTTGAGGAACTCGAAGCCGAGGTCATATATCATTTGGGGAGCTTCATACCAGCAAGGGAGGTGCATTGAGAGCTCATTACCGGTGATTAAGGAGGAGTTTGCATTGCATTCCAAGCCAAATCTAAAGAGAGGTAAGTTGATTTTAATTGATTTTTTGTGTTTTTTTAACAAATAATTAATTGTAATTTGTAAAATCATTGTTTTTTTGAGTTTGCATTTTTTTTCACAAACCCTACTTGCAACTTAAATAATTTTAGAAACCCTACTTTTGCAGCCACATTCATTTGCAAATCAAACCATATTATTATTTTCACAATGTCTCAAACCCCAGTCAGAAAAGACCCTGCTTGGAAACATGCTAAAATCTTTCCCGGAATGAAAAAAGGAGACGCCAAATGTTTCTACTGCAAAACAATATA
>VDFB02371847.1:0-13829 GCA_007258455.2 Sequoia sempervirens
GGAGTGCACTTGTACTAGGACTGGCTGAGGAGAAACATTAGTAGCTCTAACCAGAGGACTTCGGCCACGTATGGTTATTCTCAGAGGGGTACATCCAAGACCAAGATTTGTTATAGGTCACATCTCAGGCATGATTGGTATTAAGAGCCCATTGTCATTTTGTCCTAGTCTCTGATTTCGGTCATAGCCCATCGCAAGCATCATGTGTAGGCCTCTGCTTCTTTCATCCATTGGTAATTCAGGTGTCGGTCTTTCATCTCGATACATGTTTGATGGATCTGCTTCAATTATCTCATCCAAGGTCTCCCCACCTTGTGAATTCAGGATAATTTTGAGGATAGGTTTGAGATGTGGGAGCTTGATTTTCTTGTGGGTGTCCTCGTGATATAGGAGATTGTGGTAACTCTCCTATCACAAAAGCATTCTTAGGGAGCCTATAACTTCCACAACCATCCTCCTGGATGATAAGCTTGATATCGGATATGGTGGGAATGGCGGGGATGGCAGGTGTCTCTATCATAGAAGTGGACGTGAGAGTGGCAGGGTCGATGTATGATGTGGATGGGCCCTCATCATTCTTTGGAACTTGGGGGATTTTGTAATATTTGGCCTCAAGATTTTTGCAATATGAAAATGGTTTGGGATCTCCATGAATGGTAACCTCTTGTCCATTATGTGTAAATTTTACACATTGGTGGAAGGTTGATGCTACGACTTTCATTGCATGGATCCATGGGCATCCCAGGAGGATATTGTATGGTAAGTCGAGGTCCAAGACCTGACAAGTGGTTTCCATGAGCGTTGGCTCTACTTGAATAGGGAGTTTAATCGTGCCCTGAGACACTCTTTCTTGGTCATCATATGCTCTTATTGTTATGCCCTTTCCTTTGTCAATGGAATCTTCTGATATCTTTAACTGCTTGATGAGGCTAAAAGAACAAATGTTCAAACCTACACCTCCATCCACCAGGACCCTTTTGATTTTGCTTTTGTTTACAATGACCTCCAAGTGAAGTGCGCGATTGTGAGATGGTTGGGCAGGAAAATCTTGGTCGAAAAATGTAAGGAGATTAGGTGTTATGATGTTTCTGACCATAGCTTGGAATTGTTCTGCATCGAGGTCTGCGGGGATAGTAGATGAGGCTAATGCTTCGTCAAGGATCTTTTTATGGGCCGATGATATTTTTAACAACTCCATGATGGAGATGTGTGCTGGTGTTCTTTTGAGCTAGTCTACAACATTGTAGCTATATGGAATGGCTCTTGATGTAGGGACTCTATTGGGTTGGGATGATCCTGCGATGGTGACCTTTCCGCCTCTTGTGGTGACTCCACAGTCTTTGGCATGGGCGCCTTTGATGGTGATGACCATGCAGTTTTCATTGAGGTTGGCAACAACTATTTCGTATACATGATTTACACTTCCTTTTCCTTTATCCTTGTTATTCCCTTTATTGCCATGATTTGGCATTGGATTCATGTAGATTTTAAGGTCCTGATTCCCTGTAGGTGCTTCCACATTTATGATTCTTTTGTCGATGAGATCTTGGATTATGTTCTTGAGTCTCGTACAATTATTTGTGGTGTGGCCTTTGATTTTGTGGAACTCACATAGTTGATTTTCATTGTACCAAGGAGGTTTGACATCAGGTTCTTGATAATTCTCAAATGTAGGAGCTCGATGAGTTTTTTCGTCGATTAGCTTTTTCACAGATGTCCAAGTGGTTCCAAAGTAGTGTATTTCATTTGGGGTATGTTTTGGCGCTGAGGTGGTCCCTTGGTCATCGAATGCGCATTGATGGTGGGATTACTGCTGGGGTTGGATATGTTGTGTGATGAGTGTTTTCATGCCAGGGTTGACGGCGCGGCGTGCGTATTTTGGCGCGGGACCACGACCACCTCGCATCTACGACACCTCATCATTAAGTGACATTTTTTCTCGCCTATGTGTGAGGTTTATCATTGTAGTTTGATGATGGGCATGCTTGTTTTGGCGCTCGCGGATATGATGCTGATTCATGGGTTGAGTCACAATATACTCTTTCGATGCTGTTTCTGGAGATCAATTACTCATAGCGGTGACACCGGCCTGAGATAACGATACTCACTTTCAAGTGATTGGCTATGATTATGCAGACTGTTGTTCTTCCGCATGGTCCATTTGCTCGATTGGCCTTGGATCGCCATCGTTGAAGGAATGAAGTGAAAGATTCATTCTTCCCTTGTTTTAGAGCGTATAGTTCTTCGAGACTAACATCCATTGCAATGTTACCTGCGTAGTTCTTAATGAATGCACTTGTAATCTCTTGGAATGTTCTAATGCCTGTAGGTAAGCGAGAGAACCATTCTATAGTGGGACCTGCCAAGCTTCTAGGAAATATCCGCATTAGATACGTATCGTCATATGCGACTTCCATGCAATGAACCTAGAATTCCCTGATGTGATCTTCAGGGTTTCCTGTCCCTCGATATTTGTCAAATTTGGGGATTTCAAATCCCTTAGGAAATGGTTTCATTTCTAAGCTCCTATCAAATGGATAGGGAGACAAGTTGCTTTGTGTTTTAGTTGTTCGCCCTGATTGAAGATCGAGTACTTGTTGCGAGAGAAACTTGAGTTGTGTTGTCATATCATTTTGAGGATCAGGGGGTGGGATGAATGTGTTTTGGGGTGTTGCAATTGTGGTTTGGATGGATGGGTTGGTAGGTGCATTGTTCAATGGTATCAGTATGTTGTGGCGGGCGAAGTAGGCTTCTACTTGCTTTTGGATGAACAATGCTTGTTGTTGCTCTTGTTGTTGTTGCGCTAGGATTTTTGCTTGTTGTTGTGCTTACTATTGTTCCAACAACGCTTGTTGTTCTGATTGTTGCTGTGCTTGTTGCTATTCTAACAACACTTATTTTTCTGCTTGTTGTTGTTCCCACAATGCTTGTTGTTGGGCTGCCAATTCTGCTACTTCTTGTTGATCTTGGTATTGCTTTAGTGCTTGCTGATACGCTTGCAATTGCGCTACTTATGTAAGAAGTTGTGCTTGTGCTTGTGCTTGAGCTTGTGCTTTGGCTTGCGCTTGTGCGGCTTGTTGCTACAATAATAGTTGTGCTTGAGCGACCCTTTGTGCTTGCAATGCTTGCGTGGCTTGGGCAGCTTGAGCAGATTGTTTTTGTTGTTGTTGTTGTAATAATGCTTGAGCTTGTTGCACTTGTATTGCAGCTTGTGTAGCTTTGGCATCTTGTACAGCTTGAGCAGCTTGTTGCACGGCTTTTTGTTTCTGCACTTGTTGGTATCCTCTTTGAAAATTGGCTTGTAATGTTGCGTCGAATTGGTTTGATGCGGTGAACGTTGGTGGTGGTGGAGGTGGTGGTGGATTTGGAATGGTGGTAGATGATGATGTTGTGTTGATTATTTGGTTGGTGGATGGTGTTGTCATGTTGATGTGGTGATTGGTGGATGGTGTTGTTGATGTGGTAAGTGGCATCGTTGATGTGATTGGCCCTTGAGAGACCATGCTTTGTAATGTTTTGGGGGTGTTTGATGATGTTGCCATTGCTTGTGTGTTTTTCGTTTGTTGTTGTGACGTCAACAATAATCTTTGAGTATTTGGAAAAAAAATTTGATTGATACTCGGTAGAGGGGGAAGCCCTAAACCAAGGAGTGGTGTGGATGACAATGGTGATGGTGTGAGAAGTGGAAATGTAAGGGGGGTGAATCCTTGTGAGAGTGTTGTGGTGTTGAAAATGCCCCCTGGTCCGAATATGTCTCCCTCCTCTTGTGAATTTTTTAGGAGAGGTGTTTGTGGTGCTCCGTGAAAAGATGTTGATGATGGGTCATAATGTAAAGTGAGAGGAACATTTTGGTGTAATGGATTATGGAGGATTTTTTGTTCCACTATGGTGTTTGCATCCAAGTTTTGGTTATTCACAAGGGGATGTGATTGAAGTTCATTGAGGAATGTGTTTCCCTTGTTAACGTTGGGTTGAGTTGGAGCAAATGATGTTGTGATTTGCGGGATATTTTCTATGACGTTTTGAGATGGAGGTGTAGATGAAATGGGGATGGTGGATGAGATTGGTGGGAAAGATGTCTCTACTATAGTGCTTACATCAAAATCCGAAGGCAACTTGTCCCCTTGTTTTGCTAGTTCAAGCATGTACAACGAAGGGTTAAGTCTCATCATGATGTTGATGATTCTATGGTTGTCCAGATTTTGGAGCATTTCTATCATTTCCTAGCGAGACATTCCAAAAGTAGGGTCCTCTCCTTGGTTTTCTTCTTGTGGGTTTTGTGATGATGTTGGAAGGTTAATTGTGACATTTCCATCCCCAATGGAATTCATTTCAGGAGTGGTTTGGCTAAGATCACTTGAAGCAGGTGTTTCTTTGTTGGCTTCCATACTCTTCTTGTATTGAGATCTAGTTAGAACCATAAAACGGGGATCAATCTTCAAGAATATGGGAGATGAATATCTTGATTCTTTGGATTAATCTCTATTTTATGTCCCAAAGTGAAAGTTTTTAGGATGCTTTTAGGATCAAATGTGATGATGATATGATGGTGATGTTTAAAGATGGGTGTTATGGATGTTTTAGCTTTTGATAGATCTTGAATGAAATACTAGGCTTTGGATTTTTGATTGGTTTGAATTTTGGATTTTGAGATTTTGTCCTTGATCTTGATTTTGATTTTGATTTTGAACAAAAAGACCCTAAGATGTTTGATAATGATCTAAAGGATAGTTGTGTTCAAAGGATGATGATTTTGATATGTGTGAGGAGAAGGATGCATCTACCCACACCTACCCAAACAAGATGATTGTTTCACTAAGTATAGTGGAGAAGGATTCATCTACATACACTAAGCTAGGACAAGAGATGGATGACTTGGACTAAGGATATGCAAAAGATGTATTTACACATTCTAGCCAAAGGTGTTTCTTGATAAATGTTTTCAAGGACTTTGTCTCAATGATTTTGGTGTTTGCTTGATTTTGTCATAAAGCCTAGCACTTTAAGGATGATTTCGCTTTTTTCAAAAGATGATTTGTGTGAGATGATGTTTGATGTTTTGAAAGATGGATGAAAGAAGTTTCATTTGTTTTGATCCTCAGATGAACCTAAAAAAGACCACTTGTTTTCCTAGACCTAGGTATTGAAGAGCATGCAAATGCTTCCTAAAGACCTTTGTAACTAGGAAATGATTTCATTTGAACATTCATTTTCGGATTTCCAATGATTTTTGCTTTGGGATTTGTGAGTCTCCAATCACACATGAATATTCATTTTGCTTAGCTTTTCTTAATGGCTTTATTTACCAAAAAACACTCTTCTTTGATTAAAGTTTCAAACTAAGATGTCCAATGTCTTAATTTCTTTTAAACCCCACAAGATATTTTATGTGGAAATTCAATGAACTTTCTAAGGCAAGGGTTTTCCTATTGTTTACTCAAGAAGACAAATTGAGGTATAATCCAATGCTTAGGAACCCTGCCTGGATGTGTGAAAGCAGAACATATGATTGAGTAAATGATATTTGTCTTCAAGAGGGTTTGAAATTTTGAGAATCATGTTGAATGTTTGTTTGCAAAATGTTTTCGAATACACACTGTGTTTTCAAATGAAGAACAATTACAAGCCCTATGGATGTGTAAGACAATATTTGTTGGATTCCCACTTGACAAGTCCAGCTATGCTTATCTCTAGCGGATGGTTAGATGCTTGACCCCACTGGCTCCCCTCCATGGCTCATTATCGTCAATCAGGCAGCCAAGCATCAACACCCATGAAACTCCCATGGCATGCTTTCCATCTCTACTAGAAAGACCGTAAAAGTGTGGGTGGCTTCAGAGCGACCGTTCTTGCACCAACAAATAGATTAAGGATTTTGGAAAATTCTAGTACATGGGTTCTAGTAAGGACTTTCCGTTCGTAGGAGTTGACCCAACGTGGCAAGAGTCCCCTTTCGGATCCATCTTGTCGGAGTCAACCGCGTGATATTGGTGTTTCTTCCAATATCCACATTTATATCTTGGCTAGAAATACTCTTGGCTTTAGAGTGTTACCGGTTGAGCTGTTCCCTTGGGTGATTACTTTTTCCCACAAGGTGGGCCTTCTAAGATAAATAAAAGCAAGCAAAGACACAATCCATAACTCGATCAATCTTTGATGGCACAAAGAAAGAGAATGTACGCGAAAATGCCCCTACTCAC
The DNA here is from genome assembly GCA_007258455.2 of Sequoia sempervirens. Taxonomy (NCBI): domain Eukaryota; kingdom Viridiplantae; phylum Streptophyta; class Pinopsida; order Cupressales; family Cupressaceae; genus Sequoia; species Sequoia sempervirens. The sequence goes on from VDFB02371847.1 coordinate 6,201, forward strand.
ACTCGCACAAGATGTTCAATTTTTTAAGCCCAAATCGAAGTGTTTCAAAGCAATAAAATGTATTTTGATTGTTTCTCTTGCACCCTAGATCGCACGAAGCGTAAGGGGAGAGGATACGCACTCAAAAGACAACATCACACAATTCAAGCACTTGTTCGTTTTATAGCCTTCAAAGCAATTGTGAGTTCGTTTTAAGCACCAAATGAAATATGAAGATTGCTTGTCCAATTTTTAACCCAAAACGAACTCTAGTAAGTGTCTAAGCTTGAATTTTAACCCTTTACAAATGAAAAATTGAAGTGTTCTTTCCTTAGAGCCTCAAAAGTGTAAGTTGATTTGAAACAGAAAACTAAAGCCTATAACAAAAGCTTTAAGCATTAAAAAATGTTGTGTATTTTCAAGCTTCAACGCCTAATTTTCTTCAACTTCAAGATTCATTCAAAGATTATTCTCAATGTTTTAACATTGCGAACAAAATGCTCCTTCGTTTTTCCTATTCAAACAAAAAGACAATCATGTGAGGATCCTTATATTAGTTTTGATCATAAACTTCAAACAATAGAATTAAAACACTAATAAAATGAAGTATTAATTAGAGTCCCAATTTGCAAGTAGATAAATATTTTCAACACTTTAAGTAATATTTCAAATCCTCTTCACTTAGCTTGAAAAAAATTCATAAAGGAGCAACACCAATTAATGAGGATTTCTGCAAAACATAAATGATTGGTTTCAAAATATAAATGTCAATCTATGTTTCTACTGTCATCTCATCTTCACTTTCCCTCAAGCAAGTAAATGTGAGATATGAGTGAATAATCCTTCAAATGAAGCTTTTAAGAAATACGTGCAATTTTCAAATACATTCATAAGTGTGTGTGAATGATACGACCAACTAGTCAGCCATAAACTTGAATCTAACAAAGATTATAATGTCCCTAAAAAAAAAAAAAAATTGTGTCTACTGCAAACGCTTGGATAATGAGTGAAGTATAGACACACTTTATTGCATTACAGAGCAGCTTGGTAAGATGTCACAATCAAAAAATAGTGAGTGTAGATCAGAGACACTGGATTTGTACTCACTTATCATAAATAAAAGACTCAGACAGATTGCGAGGTCAATCAAGAGGTCAGATTTATTGATAGTAGACATGAGAAAGTCTTTGTTAGGTATTAGACAAATAGCTATCAATGCAGGTGAAGTGGGATTTTTAATATCTTGGTTATAGCTTGATCTTTAATGCAGCTAGGCAACTTGCAGATTCGACCTATGTTCCAACTATATTGTACTACCACCAATGGCAGGGCACAATCAAAAGTCATGAAACAAGTCACATATTAAAACAAATCACATACAATCAACATCAACACCCATGGCGGACTGAAAAAGATGACACAAGCAACCAGTGATAAGACCTTAACTACTACGCATGGTCAAGTCTATATTTGCTTGATTAGAACTTATGACAACAATGATCCTTTCGTCCCTGCACTTCAGTTAATAAGTCCTATAAGCAAGATGTACGGTTTGCAAATAATAAATTTAGACAAGCAAGGGAGCACGCGAACTCTTTGACAGATTGCCTTCAAAGAACTTAAAAATTGATGTCATTCGCAGAAGAAAACTGACAAGATAGGTGCATTTGAATGATACTTTTAAGGCCACTGCCAGGTGCAATCATATTTGGCGTTGCATCACAAAGTTGGAGAGTAGCTGTGGGTGGTCAAAAACGCCAGAAGATTACATTTTCTTTTTACAATAAGCAATTATAGTATAGTTGTTCCTAGAATCCTTAGTTGTGTGTAAGATTTGAGTGCAACTTTACGAGTTTCAATTTTCTGTTCTACTGTCACCGCTTGGTACAGATTAGTGCACTGGCTTCTGCCCACACAGGAAATGGCTACATGGGAGAACCTCATCCTCCTTCCAAGAACGCCACAAAAATAAAAGATAAGTAGGAGGAAGAAGACCTGTCAGAGGAATATTTAGCGTTTGAAACATTAGCCAGGGCCATATGTCTAAAGACTTTAGAAGACTGCTCCTAAAAGCATGAGTGACAGTCTACAGCTAGCAACTCTTGGTAGGTATTCATTCATCAACTACAGGAAAATGTAGAAGCATAGACAAGGCGCGTGAAATGTTTAACAATTTAGAAGCATAGACAAAGCGCGTGGACTATTTGGCAGGAATTCTCACAGAAATGACATCTCACAGAACGCCATGAATACAGGATATGCACCGGCTGGATTTCTAACAGCGAGGTTCCTTTGAAAGAAGAGTGTAGCACTGGATTGCTTGAAACAAAGCCTAGAAATTGTAAAGAATCTCCAGGATGTAAACATGCTAGGTTTAGTAGCAAAAGCATTGTAGGAGATAATTTAGAGTCTAACGATGCCACAAAATGACATCTTCAAACACTCAAGGATTACATCAGAAACGGCCCAGCCTAAACTATTTCCTACAGAAAGGGATGAATATCATCTTAAAAGAACACTATCTCATGGAATGCGCTGCTCGCAGATTCAACAAAAAAGCATAATGTTATTAAGATGTGTTGGAAAATCATTAGCATGCATAAGAACACTATCTCATGAAGCATTATTGAGCCTATCAATTCAAGATTCAAGAAAGTGCGCAAAACATGAACAAGAGAATAGTCAGATATGGAAAAAGACAGTCATTATGACAGAATACAATCATAAAAGGAATGAAAAGAACAAGAATGCTGAAGCATAAACCAAACACGTTAGCCTTTAGAAATTTATTCAAGATATAAAAGCATAGGCAAAACACGTTAGATTTTTAGATACTTTCTAGCAAATGAAATCTAATATTAAGCAAATAGATCAATTATCAAAGAAGCTCCATACACTGTTCTGCCCTCCTTCTAGTGCCACATGTGAGCATACTTTTTTAAAATCTACAAAAGCACTAAACTTCATACAAGGGTTAGCATTTTTACAAATCTACCAAAGTAAGCTCCTATGAAATATCTTACAAAATGCTTAAAACATGCAACAAAGGATGAAATAAAACTAAAAGCATTATAAAAGCAACCACAAATTACCTATTCCATAGTGGATTGGTGTCACATGTGCTAGTGACCCTTTCCCAACCCTTGATCAATAGCTAAATGATGATGTATTGCAATGGAGATGAAGAACAAGATTATTTCTCAAACCAAGAGAGTAACCTTGCATAAAATTATGGATCCATGAATGAGAATGAAGGCCTTATTTTATAGATTTTGTTGATGAGAGATTGGCCAAGATGGTGAATGTGGGACTAAAGATCCTCTAATGAGAAGATGACACTTGTCAAATGGTGAGTGGTAAATGGTTGTGCAAGATTTGGGAAGAGTGCCCATGAGAGGGAGAATTTGAATTCAAATTTGCAATAAATTTTGAGAGGGGGACAAGAAAAACAGCAATAAATGCCATGTTTGACTTGTCATGTTGAGGGAAAATGAGGTTTTTTAATAAATCAATAAAATTGATTTATTGTGCAAGTGGAGATATCTAGAGAATGCAAGTGGGATGGGATTGACATTTAATCAGGGTTAGATTAAATAGATGATGATTATGCTGATTTAATGTTGATTAGGTGAGTTGACCTTTAGGATTTAAATATTTGATTTATTTAAATCAGAAAAGGATGAAATATGGATTTAATTAAATAAATGTTTGATCTATTTAATTAAAGTGATGATGTTTGATTTATTAAAAGGTTGATGATAATGTTTATTTGATTTTAAATAAATGATCCTAGGAGATGAAATTATTTAATGAATGGATGAAAGTGATGAATGGGCCTAATGTGAGACCTAATTTGACTAAATCCGATCGAATGCATAATGTTAATTTTGAATGTCTACATATCGTAAACATTATTTTTTTCTTTTTTCTTGTGTTTTCCTTTTGGGGATGATGCAAAGTACTGAGACATTTAGGTCTATTCCATGTTGACCCAAAAGGATTTTTTTTTCTATCTCTCTATGTGTCATTTTTCCTTTCTGTTCATTCTTCTATGAGTATTTAGGGAATGATAATAGTTCCAAGATCTATTATATCACCATTTCAAACACATATGTTGACCCAAATCCTTATATCCCTTATGTGTTATCTTTGAGATTTCATTTGGGGGAAACCCTTCTTCATGATAAAGCTTTATTTAAAACACATCACTGGTATAGGGATTTCTAAATAAGCTCTCATATCCCTTTTAACAATTGCAATTTATCATTTTCATATTTAAAGTAATTGCTCATAGCATGGTGTTTATCAATTTATTTAAAGTGGGGGCATGCATTGGCACTATTTTAGTGACATTATTTCATTTCAATATTAATCATTTCAACACTAACTTATGGGTACACAATTTTTGTGATGACTATTCCCATGTGCCACCATTTTGATAAGTGCACACCTTGTAGAACTAGTGTGTGTTTCTCATCCTTTGGGGCCCACCTAGTGAACAACTGATTTTTACTAGCCCTTGTGAGTATTTTGTTTCACATAGTGGATAGTGGGTTTTCAGATGTGAAATTTTTTTTTTGGACAAACAACTAAGGCTTGATCCATACCTTTTGGAAAAATAGTTGAGGCTTGATCCACCATTTTCCTTTTCCTTTTCTCTTTGCATTAATTTTTACATTGCATGATTGTGTATTTTGTGTTTGTAAAGAAATTTTTTCCTTATTCTTCTTTTGGTTTTCGGCTCTTGTATATTTTAAGCTTTGGGATGAATCTACACTTAAAGAAAAAGGTTGTTCTAAGAGAGAAACAATGTCCCATGTGGTGAATCTGTGGCTTTTTTTTACCATCTTCCTTTCAGGAGCAAGCCAAGGCACATGTCAGCTCGGCGGGAATTTTCTCTAAGGCTATTTTCATAAATCTGAGATTCCTCGCCCGCTCAACACTTCATCTATTTGCTTTGCAAAAGTTACTCTTTTAAGGAGTAATCTCTTTGGAAGGAGTTTTTGGAAGCATGTTGCGTCTTTCTTGCTTTCAGGTTGAAACCTTCAAGTTAGCACCATTAATCTCTATGATTAGTCAATCAAGTTTTTCCAGGCTGTTTTCTAGGATTCGATTGTTTTTGGATTGCAATCTTTTCTAAATATCTAAAGGAAATTAATGAGGAATTTTTGAATTAATGAGCAAGAATTTCTATGATCTAATCAAGATCTACGATCGGATCTTGAGCTATCAGATGCAGAAATCTAGCAGTATTTTCTTCTAAAATGTTAGCAGTGACATTCTCTTTTCCTGACTATAAATAGGAGATGACAACATATGCAAAAAAATTCTTTTAGTTTTTCTTAGTTTTTAGAGATATTTTTAGAAGCTAAAAATTTATAGAACACTGCTATTCTCTAGAATGCTATATTTTTTTAACTCAAACTATAATTGGATTGGCATCTGACTTTTGTTTCTAAGTTCATTTGATATTTAAGTACAATATGTTTCAAAAATATATTTGAAACTATGCATGTTATGGCCTTTTTCAAGTTCCTTCTTTATGTTTTTGTTAATGATAAAAACAATGTGTTAAGCTTAATTTGATAGTTTGAGTAGTTTTTTTTCATGTTGTAGGCTTCTATGATGTAATGACAACTTTTGGAAATTGAATTATGTCTATTGAACTTCTCCATTTTCTTTAAGGGTTGTTTTTCCATATTATGTTCTAAAAAGAGAAAGGGTTTATGCAATTTCTATATATTTCTATTAACTTTTGGAGCTTTTCTATGCTTGATCAGACATTAATGAGTGCTTCCCATGGGGAGATTTGAAAGATTATACTATGCTTTTACTTAGTTTTTGTTTCTTGTTCTCTTCCCAACAATGAAGGGTTGTAGCATTATGTGTCTATTATATCATTCATAGGAAAATAATTGAAGTTTGAAATGTTGTAAAAGCTAAGTTGGCACATTTCCTTATATTTGAATTATTTGTCTACTTTAGTGTAAGTCTGAGTGTAAGTTCATACTATCACTAAGGCAGGGGCTAAATGTAGTGTAGGGAATTGAATACCCTTACAATTTCACACTATGCTTGCATCCCCTTAATTAAGTGACCTTAATTAAGCTTCCAATTAACCAAATTATGCATTCTGAAGCCTTATTATTCCCATTCTCTAAAAGGGATACCTATATTAAACAATTGCTAACATTAATTAAAACACCTTTGAAATAGAGTTTCCTAGACTTAGGTCATACCTAACCCAATTTTTAATATGTTTTTGGTGGAATTTTAATGATTCAAATTCAACTTTCAAATGTTCAATTTTGGAATCTAATTTTTGGGAAATTAGATAAACACCTATAAATACCTAGTCTCTTTATCAATTCAAATCTAACATGCTAGAGGTGAACTTCACAAGAGTAAATATTATTTTCAAGAGCATTGAAAATTAGAATTATTAGTCATCTACAATAGAATTCAAGATCATATCAACATGTCAAAGTTCATATGTGTTCGTGTCATGTTTTGGAGCTGACATTGTAATGTAGGTTTCAAGTATTCAAGAAAGCACTCAAGCATCAATCAATCAAGTCAATTCATGCAAGATCCAAGCCTTAGAGAGATTTTTTTGACTTCAATCTTCTAAGGGTTCCCATTAAGGGTTTGGTGAGTTGTAACAGGAAAGTTTTCATTCATCAATTCCTTCATTTTTCCACTATTTTATTATCAAGGTATAATTACCACAGATGGGATTTGACTAAGCCAAACCCCCATTCACCAAAAAAAAAAAAATCTTCTCTCTTTGTATGTGTATATTTATAGGTTAAGAAGGACTGAAAGTTTATCAAAGGATAAATTTTGTAAATTTGCATAAGTTTTCTTCATTGTTGGCAAGCTATGAAAACTCACCTATAGATTTTATTTTCGAATTTCTAACAGTCAAACCTAGAGAAATCAAAAGCTTAGGTCCAAGATCAGAGGAATAAAAAAAAAAAATTGGACCCTTGCACTAGCACCATCAAATATAGGGTGAACCAGTCCTGCTACAGACCCTGAAACCTACTTTTTATCATAGGTGCACACAAGTTTTCCCTTTTCAAATCTGCATGCAAATTGTTCTTTTTTTCTCTATTGTTATAGAACATTGTGTTTAAAGTGTTAGATCATATAATTCATTTAGTGAATGCACTTTAAATCATTCTAAAACATTTCATTTTAGTCATTTTTGTCATAAGAAAGTAAAGATCCAAACTAGGGTTGACTCACCTCAAGGTTGAAATTCAATCCTATCCCTTTGTGATCTTCTCTCTTTCTAATGGAATTAGGAAGAGGTGTGTTTTAATCCTAGGCCATTTAGTCATTCTACATGGATTGAATAGAATCCTCCTTTTTCCCTTCTTTTTCGTAATCATGTGTCATTTATGCTAGCATTGTCTTTGATATTTTCTATTAGATGTTGAAGTTGTAGTTTTATTTGAGTCATACTTTTACTTTGGAGTGTTTGTGTAATTATCCTTATTCTTAGATTAGTGTTAAAATATTTCATTTTTCCTCTCTCATACCATTATAGTATTAATTCTCTATCTCCATATAGAAATTAGGATAATTTATTTCTCATTTATGTTTTCATATTCTCTTCCTATTAGTATTCCTTGCAATCCTTTA
>VDFB02371848.1:0-30360 GCA_007258455.2 Sequoia sempervirens
AATCAAGTTCGGGCGTTTCTTCTCTTACAAATTTAGATTCTTCAGGGCCAGATCAATCAAAATTGGATTCACGAATTATCAAAGGCAGATAGCGAATTTCTTAAGGGCAGATCTGAGTTACAAGGAAGTGCTGATTACTTGTTATCATTGCATCTTGTGAAGGTGCTGCATATCGGCCTTGAGATTGGCCTCATTGTAAAGAGATTTGTTGCCATTATTGATATATAATAGAGAGATATTTGTTGCTGGGTTTTTCCCCTCAAGAGGAGGGTTTTCCCAGGGTATCTGGTGTGTTATTGTGTCTGATTTTTGAATTAATTTTCTGTGCATTAAATCTGATCATAAAACTAACATTTTGAACTCTTGTTATCACTGTTTGCAAGCTCACAAGAATCAAACTGGTTTGATACCAAAATTATCTGTAAACTCTTACAAAACTAGAATTAAAGAATCACAAATTAACTATATACTTGCTACTTGCTCTTGCAAATGAAGCTTATTCTAGAGACAAGAATGTAGTGTGAAAAAACAGAAATAAATCGTGCAACAAACATACACAAATCATATTTTTTATCCTCAAAATCTCCAATGTCGAGGAAAGAACTGTTTCATGGTAGTGGTAATGACCTTTTTACTTTGGCTTAGTACTTTTTGAAGATATATTGACGTGTCAACTTAATATACACCAATAATTTTTTTGAATAATTTATATGCAAATGAATATAACTGTTTACTGAATTCTGAAAACAACACTTTTATTATGAAATTGTTACTCTTCTTACAAAATAGAAACTTTGCTGCAAGTCTAAAAGCACTGTGAAGGTTACAGCTCAATCAATTAAATATGATAATCCACCTTGAAATTTGCTGTTGGTCTTACAAGAGATTTAACTTCTGATATTAAACTAGGACAACAAGTTTAGGACAGGTTTTCTGCTGCAGCCTGATGGAGATCTTCATATGACAAGAAAATTGAAGCTTGAAAATGTTAGTGATTATGCTGCAGTCTACAGTCTCTCACTTCACATTCAGGAATTCTTTTTTTGGCTGTAATGTTGAACTGGAAGGTGCTGAAATTGACTCTAAACTGAACTACTGCACTGAAGCCAAGAAAGTATTGAAATTAATTGCTAACTGAAATTGCTAGGTTAGAACGAGGTAAGTGCTGGTGCTGTCTGCTAACTGGAACTATACTGAATCTACTAAATTGGATTACATTGAAATGTTTAAGCTCTGTAATTCCTGCATTGGAACCACCAATTGGATGGTTGAGGGTTTTCATCCTTGTATCTTAAGTTTTAAGAAATCCTTAGGGTTTTCATCCTAAGAGTATGTGAACAAGTTCTCTAATGAGGGCTCAAGACAGAAATATTCTGGATAGTCCTTTCTATTACCTACTACTTGTTTAAATAGATTCATATGTCCTTAGGGCGGTGGCTTCTAGGGTGACCACCTCCTTCATTCTTTTTGCTTTTAGTATTATTTTTCTGTACAAAACAGAATCCTATCTTATTTGAGGCGGCTATCTTCTTTTTTCATTTTCTTTTTCTGTTTTATTTTTTTATTTTTTCGATTTTTTTTCCTATTGCAATAATATTTAGAGTATTTTAATTCTGCTTTTTTGGCTCATTGTAAACGGGGACATGACATAAATAACGTCAAGTGGGACAGCTTTTCTCTCCTCCTGCTAATCTCCTTTCTACCATGAACATCTGAATCCTACAATATTCCTTCAGTTCTCCAATTAAAAGACATGCTTTACAATCCACCACAACCTCCTATTTATAGTTTTTCTGTGACAACAGAGTTCTCTTGGGCCCTGAAAGATTTCCTACGTGGACAAGAATACCAAATGATGGCTATATGGTTTACATTCTGAATTCCTGTTTTGTTCCTAGTTTCGAGTCTAAATTGATTGTACTATTCATGTTTTTGCACCCCATGCCCCACATTGAGGTGGTGAAGTGTTATGCAAAGCTGATGGATAATTTTACATTGAAACAAAAATTTTCAGCTGATGGATAATCAATGAAATTATATTTTCCAAATTTACTATCCATGAGAATTTCAAAATAAAAGTAGTTGATTTCTGTCAGTGATCCTACAATTTCATTCTTTCCTCTCTGTCCAAGATGGCACAAGGAGACCTTGACCAGACTTTGCAATCTTGTTTTTCTGAAGTTTGGCATGGCATTTTCATCTTTTGCCATTGCCTTCTGCAGTATTTTCATGCTCCATTATATGAGATGCACATTAATATTTTAGTTTTGGACATGCAAGGAGGAAGCATGTCATTCCAAAAGTTAAATCTGTTTATCACATAATTACTTTAACTAATTTTGGTGGATCAAACTGGTTTTAATCCTGAAGTTTCAAGTGACCTGTCTCACTCATCATCAGGGAAACTACTTTTAAGATGATAGTGAGGTGCACCCAAATCTTTAAGTATGCACTGAACATAAACCAATATGCAATAAACACTACTTACGAATATAATTGGATGTGTGCAATGGAACTACAAAGCACTACTTTTATTATTACATAGACTGGATAATGTATATTGCGTACAGTAGAATGCATGTACAACTTGTACAACTGCATAGCTTTACACTTATAATTTGCTAATTTGCTCAAGTGCCAAAACTAGTGCACTGAGCTTTACAAGAATGGATCAAAGCTATTCTTAAACTACAACAAAGTTGTATTTATCATACCTTGTAGTTAAGAACTCCCCAAAACAATTAAAGCTAAATAAGAGTAATTGGAAAGCAATATATGGTTTGTTCCCAACTCACTTTTGTATACCATACTCTAAAATAACATTATGTTTTTCTTTTTAATATTGCAACATCCTCCCCTAATGTTTGTTTTGGTTAGGATGGTCCACCAAAAACAAGTCATTGCTTTCATATAATACTTAAGCTGTACGTTGCATTCCCAGAAAAAATGATTATGTAAAACAAATAAGTTTATTCAGCTCTTTTGCTGATAATCTCTTTTCTACAAGCCTTCACAAAATGACATTATCTAGCATAACTTTTTTGTATTTTTCTTCACATAAGAAACTGTTATTTCATAAAATCTTCACAATATTTGGTTTATTTACCCATAATTAATGTATATAATTTTTTGCAAATTTTCATTTTTGCTAATATCTTGTGTCAAGTGGTTCTTCAATCCACAGATAGCAAATGAATGTGAATACCAACACTATGCTTTAATGTGACCAATGATTTGTAAACATGGAGGATACTCCTCATCCATATTCACTAGCAATAGATACTACTTGAGCAAACTCTAAAAACAACATTCAAACGTATACTTTACCATAAGAAATTGTTAATCTTGCAATGTTTCTAGCTCTATCAGACTTACAATGTATAGAAAAGTGCAATCAAAGCAAAAAGAAGATGCAAAAAAAGCATAACACAACTGAAACCTACAAGCTATGGCTGGAGAAACCTTAAACCATAGAAGAAAACTCTAGTAAGATTGAGCAAATCTCTTTACGCCACTATCTTTCAGTCTCTTACAGGTATTACAAGGTCACGAAGGGTGTATGCTGTTGGACCCATGTGAAATTTTCGTTTAGTGTCAAGTTTAAAGCAAAACATGTTTGTGGAAAATATGTTTCAGGTCTTGACTAGTTAGACTCGTCTTGTTGTCTTTGTTATCCCTTTTCTGAATGTTCATAGATCATAGAATGGGACTCTTCAAGTTATCTGTTTTGGCAAAGAGAGAGAGATTGTTGTTGGAGTGATTTGCTAAGTCTAAAGATTAGCATGCACTTCTACAAAGGAGAAGGGGACATATAAAGATCAGAGAATAGCCTAAGTGAGAAGGTGAAGTGCACACTAGAGAATATGGCTTGTCCAAAACTCAACATAGATGTGTGCACTTGGTGATAAGGGGCGTGCCTGAATATAGTTGTAAATCTAAAGAGTAAATAGTATTACAAGGTGCATGCATGAACCTCAGTGGCATGCCTGATCATAGAAAACTTATATCAACAAAATTGAGACTTCCATTCACAGGTGTGCATTCAGAGCAGAAATGCACCCCTGATCAAATGACAAATTTGATATCAGAAATTCAAAACATAAGTCATTACATAAATGTACACCTATTCGGCTGGCATGCACCCAACATTAGACAAATCTGCAAGGTCTGAAACAAGTCACTAAGGTGCACCTTATCAAACAATTCGGTTTTACGATTCAAGAGTTCAGAGTCTTGGATGAAGTGCACATCTAGCATAACCTTGCATGCTTCGATAAGGAAGATATTGAAAGTCTCCGCAATCACCTATTCGGAAGGGCATGCCATTGTAGGAGGCATTTGTTGAAGAGTGAAGACTAAGTTTGATGAGTAAAGGTGCATGCAGGATGGAGAAAAGTGCACTAGAAAGGAGAAGAGTTTCAGGTTTCCAATCTAAAAATCAATTTTTTTTTGAAAGTGCACATGACAGGGACAGGTTTGCACTTGTGTAAGCATAAGGAAATAACCCCGTCATTCTATACCACACACTTAAATAACCATTATGCCTTTCTTTTTAATATTTTAACAGTTTCCCTAATGATGAGTAGTGAAGCATCTCAGTTGACATGTCCTTGTAAAAACAAAAACAGTTTGTCCATAGGATTAAAATAATTAGATAAATGCTTTCCAGTGAAAATCTTATAGACAAAATCACTGGTTTGTTGCAATTATGGTTTAGTCAAAAGTTATGCCAGAAACAAGACATTTGCTTGCGATAATTGCAGTATCATATAATATTCAATGCTTTTATTTTGGAGAGAAACTCTCACATGTGCATCATGCTTATTCAAAATTGCTTTATCACAGGTACAAGAGAACTGTTTATGAGCTAGCCAAGCAGCGGGCCAAGGATTTGGATAACATCGTTGAGGTACTGTTTGTTTAAGCTTAACCCCCATTCCAAAATTTGGCTCTCAAAACATTCCTATTTATTATGTATGTCTTTCAATTTTGACTTTTTCTTCCTTATTTCTTGCAAACATAAAGGTGGCAGAAGCTTGCAATTTGAATTGTTGTGAGATGCTGCTTGTTTTCTTAATTATAGTTTGGTTCTTTGCTATTGGATTAATGGATTGAAGCATGCAACTCTGAACCATGTCCCATTTTTTATTGTGTTTAGCATGTGTGCTACCAGGCCTTTGACATATACATATTGATTATGTTAAGGCTCATGAGAAACCGGGTTATAAGTTTAACCTACTGCAGTTGATTTAGTTTGTGGGTTTCTTTGATAACTACTTTCATGATTTACAACGACATAACTGTTTTACATTGTTCCACAAGGACACATACCCCGCCCTTCCCCCCAACCCCCCTGTCCACCCCCTCCCCCCCAAAAAAAAGAAAACCTCATGTTTCTGGGATGGGGACATCTCCGGGATGCAGGTACTTGGGGGAAACGTCCATCTCCGAGACACCACCTGGACTAGGGACTTTGGGACATCCTTGAGACGTTCAGGAGACTTCGAGGAGTCTCCCAACCGTCTCAGAGACTTCTAGGTGTTGCAAAAGATAAGCAATAAAATCGTGAAAATTACATTCATCATGAAGGTTTGTGAGCTTTTGAAGGCCTTAATTTCTGCTTTGCCCCTTGACCCCAAATCTCCACCCACTATTGTTAATGTTCATTGCAATCATTGCCATGTTTTTAATGTTCATTAGTTTAAACTTTACTTAGTATGCCAAAGTTTCATTTGCAATTCTTATACTTATCTGATATTTCTGATTTTCCCCCAAACCTGTACCCACCATTGTTAATGTTCAAAGCAATCATTGCCATGTTTTTAATGTTTATTAGTTTAAACTTTATTTGGTGTGCCAAAGTTTCATTTGCAATTCTTATACTTATTCCTTACACATCTTTTCATAAATAATTTTTCAAGTACTATATGTATTTGCACCACCCCCGTGCTGCCTCACCCCTCGTCCCCCCTCCCCAAAACTTAGCCCTTGGTTCCCCCGTCCCCAAAACCCATCCCCGCATCCCCTTGTTAGGAAACTCCATGGAGCACTGCTGTTTTCGGAAGTATCTGTATATGAATATTGAATGTTATTTGAAGGAAATGTTGTCATTGATGTCAAAGGCATATAAGAGGCTGCTAGATTTGCGTCATTGATGTCAAGAAGGTACATGAACAAAGATTGTTGTATTTAAGGTCAAAGACTAAGATTCAATGAAGTGATCCATTTGTGGAGGAATGAAGATGTAATCCTTTAGAGTTTGACTTGCTCATTATTGATCGATTGTATCTGATCAATAATCAATTATTTTAATGGATGATCAGATATTGAGTCATTCTTATATTATTGTAAAGTTTCAAGGTATAAGATGTGGTTATATTATCGTAAAGAAGGCATTGGAGATATTATCGGGCTATTGCAAGAGCAACTACTATTGATATTAATCAAAGTGACATCCCTTAAGTTTGACTTTGATAAAGAAAGCAAATAAGAGAAATGCGGGGCAGTTAAGAATCTCCAGTAAGAACGATTCATGATCAAATCTGAAGATCTTTCGATATACCAACAACTTCAAATTCAACATCCAAATTCAAAACATAAAAGGATTGCGACCATCCTAGAGTATATCACCGCCGCTTGAAGACAAAACGGAAGATATGGAAATGGGCAGATAATAATATTATTTGCCACCAGTGATTTCATTGAAGTCTGATATGGAAGACCGGTGCGATTGTATGGAGATAGTTATCCTTGCGGGATTTCATCCGACTATGCATTGACAATACTCACAGACTGCGACATTCATATATCATTGCGATAATATTAGAGGTGGTATCCGGGAGAGTCTCCATCATGCTGGAAGTTACTCACGAATAGAGGAATTTGTCATATCATCATTGCTATGTTGTTGACGTATGATGACACAACGCTAGAATGAGACACAGGTATTGAGAAGATCCAAGTTCGAAGAATATTGGAATTGCATATTATTCATAGGGAGTTCATCGAGCATGTTACTCAGCCGCTAATCTAGAAGAGTTTGTAGTTTGTCATGGCCGACCTCTTCTATAACTATCGACAAAATATATATGCAACGATAAAGAATAATTGGCAAAGATAGTAATTAATATGAATAAAATATAGTGATGATATAGATATTCAACGGTCAACAAAACTATGGTTACTTATGAAAAGATTCGAATACTAAGGCGGCAAAAGATTTGAAGTAATCAAAGGCAATAATTAAAATAAAAGAAGAATGTATTATGATTACTATTAAATTGAAGAAGTTATGAGAGGGATGCATCCCTTGAACAATGGGCATCCTATGAAGTGATACCTCTCTTCGTAGAGGCAAGAAATATAAAAGGAAGTAAGATTTACAAAGGATATGAATTGAATTATGAATCTTATTGCATATTATTTGTGAAGAAGACGTGGATGAAAAGCAAGATCTTTGTGCGTGTACTGAGTGAAAAGAAATGAAAATTTTCTAAAGTGTGGTGTGTGAGAATACAGTATGCACGTGGGAAGAAAAAGCTAAATCATAGAAGCGGATTTTGAAGAATAGAGATCAAATTGCTGATTAAGAAGAGTGCATAAAGATGTATATTATCTGAAGATTGGAAGTGTGTGCTGTAGAATGGAATAAAAGATAAATTATCTGAGGAGCAGATTGGGAAGAAATAAAGATGTGCTGTGTGAAATAAAAGCTATATCATTTGACCCTCAGCAAGTAAATCAAATGAAGAGTTTTCAGAATATAGAAAGGTTCTAGAAAGTGTTGGAGTGTGGATTTGAGTGAACAATAATTGTGAAAGAGAGTAGTGAGATGTGTTGTGTGTGTAAAAAGGGATAAATCATCCAAACACAAGCAGAGTGCAGAAATATATATTATTTCTGTGTGAACTTTAAAGATATGTCCTACATCACAAGGTAGAGTCAAATTGAGATAAAATACAGACTTATAAGGGTCATGTTGCAGATCTAAGTGAATGAGATTGTGATCAATGAACTATTCCTGAGAATTACATGAAGAAACTATAAGGCAGATCATAAAAAGGAATATGCTCAGATTAGAGAGCATCTTGAAGATTAAATTTATGAGAAGATTGTGAATGATTATGATCAGTTTTGTAAAAGGAGATTGTGCACAGTTTGGATCAGATTTGTGAAGAATATAATGCAGATTTGGTGAAGTAGATGGCATCATCATGAAGTAAATCATTTATGTGAAAAGGAAAGTTGTGAACAAGATACATTTTGATATAATTCAAGGAGGATAAGTTCAAGAAGATTGTAAAGTCCATCATCCGTTGAAGAAGCAACATTGAAGGTGGAACACAATTCATTCAAGTTATTATTTTTTGCTAAGTTGGTGCTTGGTGAGTGGGAGTTGGAACTTCCGGTAGCTTGGTGCCTATGAACATTAGGGGTTGGTGCTCATTGTAGGTTGGTGCCTACTAAATCAGAATTAAGGGTTGGTGCTTTTAGTAGGTTGGTGCCTACATTCTTTGTAAAAGTTTATATAATTCATAAAGTACATTATTTGTACCGTGGTTTTATCTTGAAAGGGTTTCCACATAAAATCTTGGTGTCAACTTGTTCATATTGAGATATTCTTGCATAGTTGATTTGTGTTAGAGTTTGAAGTTGATAAAAGTTGTAAAAGGTAAAAGTTTGTTGATATACTGATTCACACCCCGCCTCACCCCCCTCCCGTCCCCTCACCCCCCTCCCCTCAGTATATCTTTGTGCTCTTCAGGAAATGTATCTCTACTTCGCCCTTGCATGATACAAACACATGTCATGCATTGATGAGATATTTAAAGTTTATGGTATATATATTAGATAATGTTGGTATAACTATTGTCTATAAAATGATATCAATGAACAAAGACTTAAAATGACTTGCTTGTATTTGGTGTTTGATTATGTGAATTAGTTGGTTCTCTACTAAAACTCAGAGAAAAAGATTTGAAAGACTGGTTTACCGTATAGGTTTTAATAAATATTAGAGCTTAACAAAAATTGTGTTCATTTGCATATTCACTCATGACTAACATGCCATCTGAATGTCATTGATGGGTATATTAGAAAGTAATATGAATCATACTGTTAATTTCAAATCTCCTACAGATTTTCCAAAAGCTTTCTTTTCATGATTAAGACCTTTTGAAGGGATAAATTAGCTGTAAATTATAGCAAATCGATCTGCATTTGGATTCTATTAATCTCTAATTTAAAATAGTTCGCAGATTCCAATGTTATAGTATTTTATATATTTAAGTTTGTTTGGAAAATAACAATGTGTAATATTATTTTAATTATGCTAATTACTTCACGTGTCTCTTGTCCCTCCCCCTTTTTGACATGCTTTTGAGTATATCTGTTATGTTTCTTTGTGTGGATGGGCTCAAATGTGCTCTAATTTTACTCTAATTTAGAAGCATTATAAGGTGGGGACAAAATGTGGATGGCAAGGATTTGAAGATTTGGTATTTTTGCACCATAATCTTTCCACCACCAATCTATAAGAACAATATAGCTAACTTTGTAACTTAATAAACTTAAAACCAAACTAAAATTAGAATTACTAAAGTTATTTTTAAGCCTGGCTATCGTGTCATTCTCCTTGAAATGCATAAAGATGAGGACAACAGCCTCCCCTTTGCAGCCTTGCAAATCTGTAACTCATCCAAAATTATGTCTCAGAGGCCTTTATCAAGGACCACACTCACTATGCTTGTGTTGAGGCTGTCTATAACCTTCTCATTATCTTTGAAGGAATTGGAGAAGAAAAACTTAAAATTCAAAAAATAAGCAGCAACAAGAATGTGTTAGTGAAGTTGTCTATAGTTTGTATCACCTTTGATCAATTATGCACCATATGGGTTCATATTTTCTTTTGTTTGAACCATAGGAAAGCTTGATGACCTCATATAACCCATGGGTTTTTTTTGCCATCTAAGTTGCCGGTTCTGGTACGGGACCAGGCACGGGTATGAGATATGGGTATGCTGGTACGGCAATTTTTTTTTCTTCCTGAAATACGGTATGTTTGGTTATGGCTATATATATGTGTGTGTGTGTGTGCAAAAAATTAAAAATATACAAAATTGTAAATACATTTGATAGTATGATATAGTATACTTCATCAATCATCAGTCATCAATTCATCATTGAACCATTGATCAATGGTAGTGATAAAGATAAATGCCAATTGATAGTTCAAATTTCAATATTATGTCATTTATCATATATGTCTAAAGTCACGATTCAAATGAAGATCATTACAATTATAAACTTACAATGATAATAGGGATCTGATGATAAACCATCTAGTTATTACAATATTGGATTAATGTCTATTTATACTGAAATAAATATTTTATAAATCCACTAAATTTACAAGCAACATTTAAGAAGCTGATAATGAAATAATACCTTTGAAATTAATTTGAAACGCAAGCTAAAACAGATCACAAACTACTGCAACATAAAAGGATGATTCAAATTAATATTTTCTACCTGGTAGCACCCTGGGAGTGCCCAAGAAGGATTCACAGAGAACCCGGGCCTGCCTAGGCGCTCCCAAGCACTCCCCAGCAAGGACCCTTGCCCAAATGCTCTAGGAGTGGGCACGCCGGGCAAAAATGAAGAACCTGGTAACATAGTTTGCCATCCACCAATTTTAGAACTCCAACTAAAGGTTTTGATAGCTAAAACAAAACAATATAGAAAATAAAAACTATGTTCCTTAGGGATGCATTTTTGGTATTTTTTGGATTGTTCCTATATTGGGGGCATTTTTTGTGGTGTGGGGATGCCTAGGAAATTTTCCCTCGCTATCCTCAATTTTTTAATTTTCTGCCCTAGATGTTTCAGAAATGTCTCCAAAATGTAGGGACTTTGCAAGGAAAATGATTGTTCCCAAGATGGTTGGGGTTGTAAAAGATGTGCCCCAATTGTCTTGCGGATGGTTGGCCATTCCCACAGCTAAACATTCAAAATAAAATGAAAAAGGCCCAAAATCAATAAACAATTATTTTAACATTCTTTTTTGTGGGACCTCACACCACAATTAGCCCTAAACGAGCGAAAAAAAGCTTCCCTGTTTCATTCTAATTCATTTTTGCATGCCAAAAACTATTGCAACTAAGTTGGAGAAAAAAAATCATTTTAAGCAAGGATTGAAGGTGCAGTTGGAGAAATCAACATCAGTGAGTAGTAAGTAGTGAGATGGCAAGAGAGGTAGAAGATGTAAGTTATCCTTTATTTAATTTTTTTTAAATTTTTTTCTTTTTCTATTTTCAGTTTTCCCTTGATTTACTTTTTTACAAAACATGGGCAGCAATAGTGAGAGTAGTGAATATAAAATAAAAGACATAAATGTGAGTTTTAGCCTTAACTACGGGTTCATTAGGGCGTGAGTGTTGTGGATGAAGGAGAAGAGCCACAAATGTAATGTCCCTGTTTGGGAAAATCCTAATTTTAGGCCTGCAAAACAGTATTTTTCAGTGAGAACTGATATTAGTAATATTAGGTAACAAGAAAGTATGATAATAATTAAATCCATGCATAAATCATTATAAAATTTAGATCAATAAATATTAGCTAAAACATCATAATATTTAGATCAATAATTCATAGCATCATTAATATTTGAATCAACACATCATAGCATCTTCCTTATAGCAAATCATATTGTGAATTCATTGGAAATGGTTGCAAAAAGCAATCTCAAGGCTGGTCATCCTTGTATTGCGAGAGCATGGAAGGTGGGCCGCCATTCCATCCCTCAGTCCACCTTGGAGGCTGGCTGCCCTCCTTGATCAAGCCCAAGAGCATGGAAGGCTGGTTGTCCATTCCACCTCCTGGCCCACAAGCATGGAAGGTTGGTTGTCCATTCCACCTCCTGGCCCACAAGCATGGAAGGTTGGTTGTCCATTCCATCTCGGGGTGGCGTACTTGATAAGAGCATGAAGGCTGGTTGTCCTTCATCTCTCGTGAACTCAAAAGGCTGGCCGTCCTTCCTATTTGCAAAACACTTCACAAAATTCAAGATATGACTTCTCAAGAAATTTTCTAAATTATATCTAAATAAATTCCTCTTATTGAAATGATATATTTACTCTTAAATGGCTGCCACCAATTATTTTTCTGAATATTTCTAATGGCTGTTCTCAATCTCTATTTCAAAGAGATCTCTCAGATTTCTTATTCTTATTTCTCTTTTTCTCCATTGATTCCTCCCCACAAGGAAATGATCTCCCTTTTATATCTTATTATTGAGAGGGTTGCCACTTTTCATATTTGAAGTAATCACAACCTTTCATATTTGAAGGAGTCACATAATATTTATTCTTAATTGATTCATTGAATGATGTTATGGTCTCTTTCTCAAATGAAATGCTCTCTCTTTTATATCTCAAGTTTGAGGGAGTCACACCTCTTCACCTCTATATCTTTTGCAATAGTTACAACTCTTTATCGCTGCATTTGGAGAGTAATAATTTAAAAAGTTAATTTGCTAGTGCTGTTGTCTATTACTTGTAATCAGTCATAATAATTCTTCACCATTCCCTTTCCTTCTAGATCTATTTTCCTTATATACCTTATTTTGCTCAAGGGACACAACCCTTCATATGCTGGTTGACCATTTTTAACAACTTAATTTTATTTAATGCCAGTTTGGTGTAAATATTTTTTATCTTTATTGATTTCTTATAAAACATAGGCTGCATACTTTTAGGAATAAACCAGAACATTACAACAAAATCTATTTGAGTGGCTTTCCACCATCTTAAACCCTTATGCAAATGGCCCTTTAAATTCAAAAAAATCTTCTAGCAAACATATCATCAAAATTGGTTTTCATGACTCTTTCCTCTTCAACCTTCCTTAAGTAAGGAGAGTCCACCCACCTAGAGATCAGAAATATTTGCTTAAGATATGTTAGTGAAGTTGCAATGCTCTATAATATGATGAACTTGGTTGCAAACCATATGAGCTCCCAACAACACAAGCACCATTCCTTTATGTGCATACTTATACGATCAAGTAGCCAAGGGTGGTTGTAAATGAATTTATAATGCTCCTTGCCTCTTCCACCATGGTTTTGATTCATCCAAGTTTTCTTGTATCTTCAAAGAGAATATCAATACAAAGGGCAGCATAAGGGTTATTGTATTATGTATTACAACTTGGACATCATTCCCTACACTCAACTCCATTACCACCTCATCCAACAAATTTCATAGGATATTGACATTTCTTCACATTGTTGGAGGCATCAATTATTTTAGAAACACCAATTATGCACTAGGAGCCACTAGGAAGTTAATCAATGTGCAACTTCTATTCTTCCACCCATTAGACAAAACAATGCATCCATTTTTTTGCCAAACCCTCTTTAGTTCTTTAACCTTGGTCTATCTCACAACATCCTCAAACAAGGGCCCATTCAATTGCTTGGTGACCAATGACCATCAATAGGGGGTCCTTGCAAACATTGATTGATATCTTGTTATAATACCAAAAATTGGCACATTCTAGTCTCACCTCATGACGTTTCTCTTGGTTCTACTCAATACCTTTGAGCTAAGTGAAATGGTAATTGATTGATTAAACAAGGAGAGGAATACTCCTTAAATAATAAATCACAAGACAAGGTTTCTAAATTAGAAACAATCGTGAACTAAAGCAATAAACAAAAAGTTGCTAAAACTAACTGAAAGCAATCTAAGTTAACTGAAAGTAAACTAAGCGACTAAGATGACCATTAAATATAACAATAATACTTTAATACCCTCCCTTAATGGTCATTCTACTAACTACACCAAGTTTACCCCTAAATTTTACAAATTTGTTGCAACTTAGGGACTTGGTAAGAATGTCTGTAATCTAATCCTTAGATGGAGCATACTGCAACATCACTGATCCATCTTCAACAAGTTGTCATATGAAGTGACAATGAAGCTCTACATGTTCTATGTGCTGGTGGGAGACTGAATTTTTGGCAAGCTTTAGCACCCTTTGGTTGTCACAAAACAAGGGTTAAGGCCCTACTTGAGACATTTTCATGTCGGAAAGCATCCTTCGAAGCCAAACTGCCTCACATGCTGCCTTAACTATTTTCCAATACTTGCTTCTGTTGAGGAAAGAGCTACCGCCTGTTGCTTCTCACTAGTCCATGTGTCTGCACCCGTACCAAGATGGAATACATACCCGAAAGTAGACTTCCTATCGTCAATAAAACTTGCCAAATCTGAATCTGTAAACCCAACCAGCCTAGGATCTTTGCTTCTGCTATACAGAATACCAAAGTCAGGTGTCCCTTTCACATACATCAACACTCGCTTCGCTCCAATCCAATGTTCAGCCTTAGGGGTAGTCATGAAACGAGAGATGTAACTCACAACATAACTGAGATTAGGTCTAGTGGTTGTAAGATAGATGAGGCTGCCAACTAGTTGCTTGAACGTTGACTCATTAACCAATGGTGAGTCTGATTTGGCTAAAAGTTTCAGCCCTTTCTCCATGGGCGTGGATGAGATTTTGCAATTTGTCATCCTAAACTTCTCTAGCAAACTTCTGGCATATTTAGACCGAGATGAAAATACTGCCACCTCTGCCAAATCATATAGTACAAGAAAATGTCTGATTATTACTCAAGAAAAGAGTACATTATATAGTAGGAGTAAATTACTGTAGACATTAAATGTCTACCTACCAACTGCTGTTGACCATTAAACAAGTGAGGAATATAATATTCTAACACCCTCCCTTAATGGTCAATCATCCAACTAGCCTACAAAAATCAATCTGCAGGGCGATTGGTCACAAGTTCTTCTGCTACTGTTGAGACCCTCCTTGGATCTATAGAATGTTAATGACCTAGAGAACCAAAAAACCGTCCAGAAAATAATAGAGAAGGCTGCCCCCTTCTTTAGAAAGCTCTACAACAAGAGACAAGAGCCTACCACTGACTCTGCCACTTGAGAGGAGTCTGCCAACAACCCTCCCAAAAACTGCAAAATTGCTTACCAAAAATTATCACAAAACGTCCAACTTGATGTTCGATAACAGAGCTGTCCCTCCCTTCAACCAGAGACACACCAAGAACACCTGCCACGATTTTGAGGATAAATCGGCAAACTGCCGAAACCTTTGCAGATGAGCACGATGCTCGAGAACAGACTACAAGAAGCCAGTTGTGCAGATGTTCGCCCTAGCAACTCCAAGTGCGACCAAAACAGATTGCAACCAACCACGATTTTTGAGGAAAAAATTGCCAAACCCAAGATTACAAATCATTTTTTTTTGGAAAAAAAGGGTAAAAACCAAATATCAGAGAGCCCTCCCAAACGACAGAAACCCTGACCAGGGTATACAGGAAAAAACTCTTAATTTTTGAGGAGAAAATTATAAACCCTCTTGGAATTTTTAAGGGAAAATTTTTTGAAAATCCATACAGAATTTTTGTAAGGGAAAGAATATTTAAAAAACCCATACATCCATTGTCGGCTAGAAAAATAGAGGGTTTGGAACCCTAGCCACCAGAACAGATTTGCACAAAAATCGAGGCACAAAAAATGAAGCACCCAGAAAAATCGGAGACCAACCCATTTGAGATCTCGAAAAACCCACCAAAAATCTGCAATCAAATTTTTTTTTTTGCCTTGTAAAAGAGGGTCAAAACCCTAGACGAAGATTTTGAAAACCCTAGCCGCTATGGATGAACTAGAAATTGTAGAAAAATGCAAGAATTCGTATGAAAATTTTGCTAGAAATCCCGCTAAAGAGTTGTGGATTAGACAAATGCAGAGTTTCTCACAAAAGAAGAGTTTCAAATCGCGGTTGGAAGAGTATAGAAGTTTGCACAAAAAACGTGAATTCCATCGCCGCCCAGAAACTGGAAGAAATTGCAGGCAAAAGAAAAAATGCGACCAGGACTTTGGAATGTGTGCAAAGGAGGGCATAAAACGCGAACACTAGAGATCGCAGCTCACAAAGAAGACGAACACTAGAGATTGTGCGGCCAAAACACCTTAGAAATTTGTGTTTACAGAAAACGCGTCTAATCGTGCCTGTTAAAAAAAACAACTTTCTTCAGATCACGTGGAGGAAGGAGACAGAGATGCGTGAACAAGGGTTATGCAGACTTTAGAAACACTGGTTGTAGCTTGCGTGAAGAAAAGTTTAGGTTGCGCACTTCAACACCAACTGCAACGCCTAGACGCGTTCTTCCGTCGTAGGAAAACAGATCGCGACCAAGAGAGACCACGAAAACACAACAGGATTCACAAAAAACGTGTTCAGGAAGGCCAAAAATCGCGACTTCATAAAATCACGACCAAAAACGCCCAGACAAACAAAGAAAACAAAGCCTGCAACAAGAAATTGTGCCCAGGAAATGGCACGAAAATGCCCATGAAAATTTCAGATGACAAAGCCCAAAAGGGTTTTGAAAATCGCGAGAGTACGACTTTCGATCATAGAAAACCCTTTGAAAATTTTCAGAAGAGCCACCAAGAGATTTTCTTCAAAAAATTAAAAAAAAATTTCTGAAAAAATTCCAAAAAAAAGGGAGGCTAGAATTTTTTATTTAAAAAATTCTCCAAATTTTGAAAAACCCCATCGACTCTGATACCATGTTCAAAAAGTGAATTGGTAAAATGTGATATTATTACTCAAGAAAATAGTACAGTAAATAGTAAGAGTAAATTACTGTAGATATTAAATGTCTACCTACCAACTACTGTTGACCTTTAAACAAATGAAGAATATAATATTCTAACATAACATTCCCCAATACAATTGAGGGAAATCAATGTTTGTGACATGACTATTCCCATTATCCAAATTATAACATTATGTATATCATTCTAGGTTATAATAAATTTTTGTATGTAAATAATATTTTACAAATATTAATCTTTTATAGAATCTGAATTGTCATTCTGAAGATGAAACAAACAATTATCTCAAGATGAATTGAATGGTCATGTTTTGTTGTTAAATATGTACTTCTCAAACACATTTTTGGATGAATACAATTCATTTCCTGGCCTGACATTAGTATCAAAGCATAGGTACTATTTTTCATTTGCACCAATTCTTGTCCCTAATCCTTAACTCTAGTTTTAATTCATGTCCACCCTTATTTTTGTTTGCCTTCATTCTTTCGTTTTGTTTGCCCTCATTTTTGCAATCCATTTCTTGTTACCCAACAATATATCATTTTTGTTAGTTTTATGATCAGATTAATAGCACAGAAAATTAATTCAAAATCAGACACAATAACACAGCAGATACCTTGGGAAAACTCTCCTCTTGAGGGAGAAAAACCCAACAACAATATATCTCTTACATATTAATTCTCAAGGATGTTTCCTTTACAATGATGGCCGATATAAAGGCCAAAGAGAAAGCACCACACACTGATGCAAGTACAGAATCTTAGTGATGCGATCTGCAGATCATAATCTCAGCCTTCTATAAATCTCAATTTGCTTTTGAGATGATTCGCACTTGATATCAATGAATGAAGTGTATGAAAAATGGATGATCAAATGGAATGCAACAGGTGGAAATATATATGATGTGAAGGGGGAGGACGTGCCTTTTCATAACAACATGTCAGCCTCATCCAAGAGGCGTGTCTTTAACAAGTAAGAGGTCGGCCTCTTAGAAGATCGCGCTTCCTCTTAAATACAACAAAAAATAATAAGTGTCTTCAAAAGACGTGACTCTTCAAATCATCTCAAGTCGGCCAAGAGCAAGGTATAGAATGAAGTGTTCCTTCATCGAATATAATAATCACAATTCAAATAGCTGTTAGGCTAGCATTTGAATTGTCTTCAATCATGTGGACCTGGAAGAAGCAGCCCAACGCTGCTAATAACATCAACACTCCCTCTCAGCTAGGGATGATACTTCCAACTGCACAAGACATATCACCTCATCGTGATGTCTACCACAATGGCTACAACCATATGTGGAAAAGAGAGATATCACCTCATTGTGATATCAGATATCACCAGTGTTCCACAAGGACGTGGCCCCCCAAAAAAACCCGCGTTTCCTAGAGTGGGACGTCTCAAAGACTTGGGGACTTGGGGGGGACGTCCCCCTACCAGCCCACCACCAGCGCTACCATCCCACCACCAGTGTCGTCTCCAAGACGCCACTAGGACTTCGAGGATGCTGGGGTGTCCTCAAGACGTCTAGGGGACTCCTAGTTGTCTCCAAGATCTATAATTCTTATACTTATATATCTTTTTATAACTATTTTTTCAAGTACTATATGTATTTCAGCACCCTGCTGCCCCCTCGCCGTTGTCCCCCTGTTGCCTCCAAACTTAGATCCCCTGTCCCCGCATTCCCGAAATGTGTCCTCCCCGTCCCCCCGTCCCCCCGTCCCTGTCCCCGAAACCCTGTGGAACATTGGATATCACCTCAACATGATATCAACCATAATGGCTACAACCATGTATGGTATGTACAAGTGTTCATCACTTGCGTGATGTCACTTCAACATGACTTTCACCATGGCTCTCCCAGAGGGTGAAACACAAGTACAAGAAAATCATCACAGACTCTCTCACGTGATGCTGTCATGGAGTCACACACATGACATGCACCATGGCTCTCCTAGAGGGTGGAACAAGGACTTTCACCTCAAACTTCTCTCGCGGAGAAGAATGCATTAACAAGGGATTTCACCTCGAACTTCTTTCTCAGAGAAGAACTCATTAAAGAGGATCATTGATACTGAGACTCCTTAGTTAAGGCTGTATTCTCCACCATACCAAGCTTATCTCGAAAGTACACAAACTTTATCCTGGAGAGAGGCTTGGTGAGAATGTCTGCCGTCTGCTCATTAGTGCTGATATACCTCAATTGTATAGCTTTCCTCAATACCATATCTCTGATATAATGGTATTTGATCTCAACATGCTTGGTTTTGTCATGAAACATAGGATTGACAGAAAGCTTCACATAGCTCTGGTTATCACAATGAATGATAGTAGGCTCCATTGATTGTCCAAACAATTTTGCAAGGAGCTTACGAAGCCACATTGTTTCCCGAGCTTCCACACAAGCTGCAATATACTCTGCCTCTGCCATACTCAATGCTACAGGTGATTGCTTCCTGTTGCACCAGGAAATCATAGTAGATCCCAAATTGAAGCAACATCCAGAGGTGCTCTTCCGATCAGTAACACTCCCTGCCCAATCAAAATCAGTATAACCATGCAGCTCCAAGTCCACATCTGAAGAATATCTCAACCCATATCCAACTGTGCCACACAAGTATCTCATGATATGTTTTGTTGCAACAAGAATTACCTGCCTCGGTTCACACATGAACTGACTAAGTGCACTCACTACATAGCAGATACCTGGTCTAGTGTTGACTAGATACATCAATGACCCAATCAACTGCCTGTACATCGTGGGATCCACAAGATTTGAACTAGCTGCAGCCTCCTTCAACTTATGTATGTTGGTCTCCATAGGTGTAGACATGGATTTGCAATCGATCATGCCAAACCTCTTAAGTATGTCAATGGTGTACTTCCCTTGACTTAGAGTCATCTCATCTGGCTTTTGCCAAACTTCTAAGCCAAGGAAGTAATGCATGAGACCAATGTCCTTCATTTCAAACTCAGAAGCCAACTCCTCCTTACATTTGAGAATGAGGTGATCTTCTCCAGAAAGAATCAAATCATCAACATGCAAAACCAAAATCAATGCTTCACTATCAATTACCTTAAAGTACAAATTTGAGTCAACATCATGCTTAGAGAAGCCCAAGCTTGACAAGTAACAATCAAGCCTTTCGTACCATGCACAAGGAGCCTGCTTAAGACCATACACGGCGTTCTTCAACCTGCAAACATGAGACTCCTTCCCATGTACCTCGAATCCATCAGGTTGCTCGATATAAACTTCTTCCTCGATCACACCATGTAGAAAAGCTGTCTTCACATCCATCTAATGAATCTTCCATCTAGATGCAACAATGGCAATAATTGTTCTGACAGAAGTATAGCAAGCAACTGGAGCAAATGTTTCTTCATAGTCAACTCCCTTTTTTTGTGAGAACCCTCTAGCCACGAATCTTGCCTTGTACTTCTCAATGCTCCCATCAACCGCATGCTTGATCTTGAAGAGCCATTTTGAAGATACCACAGATTTGCCTTCGGGTCTAGGAACAATGTCCCAAACATCATTCTTGAGAATTGATTGATACTCCTCCGACATAGCATCTCTCCAAACCTGTTGACTAGCAGCTTCTTCAACACTAGAAGGCTCAAACTCAATAATCAGACTCATCAAAGCAACACAATTGGAGAACTTATGCGGTCTCTTACTTTCTCTGAAAGTACCTCTTGGAGCTGCAAACCTTTCTGCATCTTGCATTGTTTGCCTAGCCCAAAGAGGTCTTTTTCTCCCAATCACAATATCGGTAGGCCTATCAGTAGGTTCCAAGGGCTCAATTGGATCATTATCTTCTTTTGGTTCTGAAGTCTCCCTCTAAATCTTACGAGCATGGTCAACTTCCATATCCTGAGGAGACTCCTCATTATCAATCTCCATGTGAGTGCCCTTGGATCTTTTGAATGCAACATCTTCCTCAAATGTGACATCTCTACTGATCTCGATCAACTTTTGTCCTAGGATATAGATCCAGTAGGCTTTTGATGTTTCACTGTAACCTACAAATATCCCCTTCTTGCCAGAAGGCTCCAATTTTGTCCTCTTTTCCTTTGGTACATGAATATACACTGGACATCCAAAGATCCTTAAATGACTCACTTCTGGCTTCTTCCCAGTAAAGGCTTCTTCAGGAGTCATGTTCTCCAGGATCCGGTGAGAACTTCTATTTTGAACATAGACTATTGTCCTTGATGCTTCTGCCCAAAGGAAGGTTTGCAGATCTTGGTCATGAATCATGGCTTTAGCTGCTTCCACGATCGATTTGTTCGTCCTTTCAGCAACACCGTTCTGTTGAGGATTATAAGGGACACTGAACTCCCTCTTAATCCCAGCTTCAATGTAGTAATTCTGAAAGCTGCCGGAAGTGTACTCTCCTCCATTATCGGATCTCAGGACTTTGATCTTCTTCCCATATAGATTCTCCACCTGAGCTTTGAATTCCTTGAACCTTTCTAATACTTCCTCAGAATCTTTAGATTTCAAGAAATAAATCTAAGTCTTTCTAGAGTAGTCATCAATAAAAAGCATGTAATACAAGAAACCACTCAAAGAAGCAACATACATTGGACCACATAAATCAGAATGGATGGGATCTAGAATACATTTGGATCTATTTTCTCTACTATGAAATGAACCTTTAGTATTCTTACCCATAGCGCAGCCTCTGCAAATACCTTCATGCTCCTGGTTGAACTTTGGAAGACCCGAGACCATCTTCTCCATGATAGGTAGAGCCCGGAAGTGAAGGTGAGCCAATCTTCGATGCCAAAGATCACACAAGCTTGAAGAATCATGAACTAGAGCCTGAAGTGGACGAGTGCATAGCTCTTAGAGACTCTCATGTCTAATTACAATCACTTGAGCAGTCTTGAAATTGGAGTTCTTCGTCCACACAAGAACTTTGCCTTTAGAGAATGCAACTTGGTAACCCTTGTCTTCCAAGGCTGAAATGGAAACAAGGTTTCGCTTGATGCCTGGAACATATAGAACATCGCACAACTGAAGGGTAATGCCAAAATCCAAGTGGAGAGTGGAGGTCCCAACTCCTTTCACCGAGTAACTAGCATCATCTCCAATAATGACTTGTTCACTAGAATCTTTCTCCACCAAATTTGTTAGATGCTCCTTGAATCCAGTAATGTGTCGAGATGCACCACTATCAATCATCCAAGTGTTGGTGTCGGTAGATACATTGCTTGACAATGCCGAATAGAATAAGTATTCACATGAATCCTTCTACAGGGAGACATCATCAACATCTGCAATGGTGGCCTGCTGCTTAGGCCTGGATGGACAATGCTTAGCAAAGTGACCATACTTGTCACACCTAAAGCATTGGACTTTGGAGAGGTCCCTTTTCTTCTTGAATGCGGGAGCACCATCAGCTCCATTATCCCTATTCCTTTTGAAGTATCCTTTCTTCCCATTCTTTCCTTTCTTCTTCAATGATTGAGAGGCGAGAACATGAATGTCTTCATTGGTAGAGCTTTGACCAATTCCTCTAGCAGCCAATCTAGACTCCTCTTGAATGCAATCTGCCCTCAATCAATCAAACTTGGGAAGCTTCGATCTTGCACTGATTCCTTGAATGTAGGACTCCCATGATGAAGGAAGACCATTGAGAGCCAGCATGGTCAAGTCCTTGTCATCTATCACATGACCAATTGTAGATAGCTGATCTCTCAACTCCGAAATCTTCATGAAGTAAGCAATAACCGTTTCTCCTTTCACCATCTTCACATGATGTCGTTGTTGCTTCAGTGCAAGAGCCCGGCTGGTGTTGTTGATTCTGTACATCTCCTCCAAGGTTTTGAACGTGTCTCTTGCCGTCTTCAACTTGGAGACAATAGAAACAATATGATCCTTCACGGAATCAACTGACATCTTCTTTGCCTTGATAACTTTCTTCCTCCATTGAACTTTCTCTTCCTCATCCGTAGGTTCGGGAACTTTGGCCTCCACGAACTCAACCGATTCGTTTTCCTCCAAAGTGAGCATAATTCTGAATTTCCGTGAAGTGAAGTTTGATGCTCCTTCAAGTCTATCCTCAATCTTAAGACCGTTCACCATCTTGACGAAGAGATAGAGATAGACAATAATGAGAAAGAGAAAAGAGTATTGCTGTAATAATAAATCTGATCACGATCTTCTTCAAACCCGCTCTGATACCATGTTAGTTTTATGATCAGATTAATAGCACAGAAAATTAATTCAAAATCAGACACAATAACACAGCAGATACCCTGGGAAAACCCTCCTCTTGAGGGAGAAAAACTCAGCAACAATATATCTCTTATATATTAATTCTCAAGGATGTTTCCTTTACAATGATGGCCGATATAAAGGCCAAAGAGAAAGCACCACACACTGATGCAATTACAGAATCTTAGTGATGCGATTTGCAGGTCATAATCTCAGCCTTCTATAAATCTTGATTTGCTCTTGAGATGATTCGCACTTGATATCGATGAATGAAGTGTATGAAAATGGATGATCAATTGGAATGCAATAGGTGGAAATATATATGATGTGAAGGAGGAGGACGCGCCTTTTCATAACAACATGTCGGCCTCATCCAAGAGGCGTGTCTTTAACAAGTAAGAGGTCGGCTTCTTAGAAGATCACACCTCCTCTTAAATACAATAACAAATATTAAATGTCTTCAAAAGACGTGACTCTTCAAATCATCTCAAGTCGGCCAAGAGCAAGGTATAGAATGAAGTGTCCCTTCATCGAATATACTAATCACAATTCAAATAGCCGTTAGGCTAGCGTTTGAATTGTCTTCAATCGTGCAGACCTGGAAGAAGTAGCCCGACGCTGCTAATAACATCAACAATTTTTGACTCCTCTCCACATCCATTTGCCCACAACTATTGTTAAATTTGAAATAATGTGTTTATCCATTGTGAAGGGCAGGTTGGTTTGTCTCATCAATTATGTTTGTTAAATAAAATAGATATAATGTGTTTTTGCCATCGATCCATTCATTTTATTGCATAAAGAGAAGAGGGAGGTATGTTGGGGTTGTTTAAAAGAGGCGAGTTTTAAACCTTGGGAGCTTGGTGTTAGTTATTCTATAGCTGAAGATGCATGTCCTTTGTGGTTGGCTTGCATGTTGTGTCTAGTGAAAGTGATGAGCACACGCTTATATTGAGGGGGGAGGGGGGTTTGCGGGGGTGGGGGGGGTCGTATCAGTATAATACAATCTTTTACGTTTTCAACTTAACAATCACAATAACATCAATTGCACAATATCTATAACAAGAACACACAATTTATGTGGAAAATTTTATAGGAGAAAACCACGGCAAAATATTGCTTATATAAAATTCTCTTTACAAGCTTTGTAGGCACTAACCAACATGTGACACCAATCTCCTCTTATATGATTTGTAGGCATCAACCCACTGGAGAAACCAATTCCCTCTTATATGATTTGTACGTACCAACCCATTGGAGACACCAATCCCCACAACTGAGCACCAACTCAGCAAGAGACACCAATCTCTTATTTTGAGAGGCACAAACCTCTAACACAACAAGGTCTTAGTCTACTTCAAAAAAATCATATAAATCTGCTCACAAATCTGTTATAACTTCTGCTCACAAATCTGATGATAACATTTTTTTTTTCACATATCTGCTCTTAGAATATGCACCATATATGCTTTCTTTCACAAATTGACTTATTGATAATATAGGATTTTCATCAATGTCTTCCTTCAAAATAATTCTGCTCTAGTCTGCTCAAATCACATGATCATCATTGCAAAACTTTCTTTCAGAAATCTGATTGTGTCAGAATGATATAGCTTCTTGAATGATCTTCTTGTATATTCTATTCACTTCATCATCGCTGCACTTTCTTCGTAAAATCTTTTTGTACTTCTTTTACATATATTCTGTTTTACGTCTGCTCAAATCTTCTTGTAATTCTACTTTTTGAATCAAATGATATCTCCTTTTTCTTCCACTTCTAACTCCACTTCATGTTCTTTTTATACCACTCCAAAGGAGGTGACTTCATAGAGAGGTGGCGTCTCTTACAAGAGGGGTTGGCCTCATTTAATTCCAGTGCAGCCTCAATATTACCTATTTGCAAATGTGGGCGCCAATCTTGGGTTGGCCATCATCAGAAGATTCACATTAAAATAAAATACATATCTCTTAGTCAGCCAGCTTGTAATTATAATTTAACTTTAGTTTAATTCTGATTATTTCTAAAGATATGAATCATAATCTGAATTTTTGTCCATTCCAATTCTGCATACTTGATCCAAGCATAACAATTTGCTGTTGTCCATTCTAAGTATTTTCCATACAATCTTCTGCATCTATTACCATTTCTAAGTTGTAGTTCTATCTCAAACCAGGTATCATAGCTAAGCGGACTCTTCTTGACTTCCTCCTCATATTTTGGACTCCTTTGACATCAGTGATAATATCTACGACAATCTCCCCCTTTTTCATTGATGGAGAATATACTTCTCCCTTTGACTGTAATACATCTCCTTACTGCAACTCTCCCCCTTCGACATCAATGGCAAAGGGATGTTCGTTGTTCTTCCATGCACAAGTAGATCATGGGAAACAGTCATGTCATTTCCTTCAACATTTATATTCTCTTTTCTCATTGTTGAATCTTCTTCATCTGTTCAGCATGCCTCTTAAGCATGTCACTCAACTCTTTGCCACTGATCATATTTTCAATATAAGTTGCCCCATCATGGAAGGTCTATCTTTTGCCACCTCAATTTTATATATGGTCTTCTATAGATACAAATACTTCAACTTGGTGGCTAATTAATATCAACTCCAAACAAACAGTCTTCATTAATTTCTGTTTCTCAGAATATAACATAGCAGATCAAAAAATAAAGATGTGACATCCAATGTCATTTCTCCATTCTAAATGGCCATATCTAATGGTGTCACGTTCTGCACATCCAGTGGTGTTTGAACAGGAAATAACTCACACTGTGCATACTGTTGCATCAACTGATCAGCCAACACCAAAGCCACCATAGCCTCAACCATGGACACGGCTCTAGGTACTACACATGGATGATAATGACCTCTTGTGACAGTCATTTGTAATGGTTGATGGGAGATTAAGGCAATCCTCATTACTTTATCCGGCTGCTCCATGGTTGTACATACCTCATCATAGGAGTACTTGATTATTTGATTCAAATCTTCATGAATGTCAGGATCAGAAAACACAAACTGCAGATTTGGAATTATAGGTCTTCTATTTCCAGCAGCAATAGCAAGAAGTACATTATCTAGCATTGATTAAGTAGTTGACAACAAGTATTTTTGAAAAGTCCTCTTCGAAGGGGATTCAACAACATAGATGTTTGTGGTTCAATTAGTCATGTTTACCCACATTTTTTCCCATATTTTTTGCGTCAAATCTGCACTTTCCCTATTTTAACAGCGGCAATGAGTTTCAGCCAGATTTAGTGAGTTTTGGCTAGTACTTGCCAAAAAAATTGACGAGCAAACCTTGCAAAAACTTGTGTAGCGGAAAAAACGGCAAGTACTTGGAGACTCGTCGAGTGTGTAAACTATGATACCAACTATGAGAACATTTACACAATGCAACAGAATGGTATTGTAGGTTTTTTGACTTTGTGCAAAACAATTGCAAAATGTGAAGCATGCATCGTGGCTAAATAAGAGAGAGCCATTTCAAAAATCAAATTGGAGAGTTAAAAAGGAAATTGTAGTTGATCTACTTCGATTTGCATGGCCCACTGCCGATTCTTTCAATTGGTGGTGATAAATACTTCAGCTACTCTTAAGATGAAGACTCCATATGAAATTTGGTGTGGTCATCTTTAGTCAATGCAACATCTTTGGGTTTTCAAAATCACCTACAATGCATGCATTGATTCACAAGGAGAAAAGGAATAAGTTGGACCAGAAGAGTAAAAATTGCATCGTTTTGGGATATTTAAAATTCTCAAAATCCTATAAGACAATTTGATGGGAAAAATAAAAAAATTCTCATTGCAAGAGATGTTTTTTGTGAAACCAAAAAGGACACAACCAACAATGATTGATAGTTAAGTTGACTTAAAAAATTTGCAAAATTTGATGGTTAGTAATACGGAATGCATTTAGATTCAATCATATGTAGTTTTTCAGCAACATTTCGGATCACACTCAATGGGCCATGGTCAAGAAGAGGAGAGTTGACTTAATTCTTTTGCAAATTTAATGTTTTTAAAGAGAATGATATGGATATTCCAAACATTAAGGGAGGGGGGCATATAGTTTTGAATTTGTTGAATCTATTTTGCCTTCAGTAATTGAAACAAAAACTCCCCTTGAGGAAAAAGATGAAACTTCATCAAAAAATGGAAATATGTTTTTGGAGTAATAACTAGAAGATGACATTGACAGAAGTCAGACCTAATGAAGTTGGAAAAACATGCACTAGAAGTGCATACAAAGCTAGACAACAATAAAAAGTCCCTAGAAGAGATTCAAGATAAGCTAGCAAAGCTTACCTTGTGAGGGCATTCAAAACAAAAAATCAATATTACTTTTGATTCAGAACCAACTTCCTTCAAACAAACTGAAAAGATTGACATGTGGAGAAAAAACAATGAAAATTGATTATGGTAATGCCTTGGTAAAGAATGACACTTGAGAGCTCGTTGATCCTCCATTCAATTGTAAACCCATTGGTTGCAAGTGGGTCTTTCAAAACAAATGGAAAGTAGATGACTCACTTGACAAACACAAAGTCTTGTCACAAAGGGATATGCTCAAAAAGAAGGAATAGACTATGAGGAGACTTTTGTACCAACAAGGAAATAGACCATCATTTGAGTTTTGTGGGATTTAGCAGCACAAAAATGATGGAAAGTTCATTAGATGGATGTAGAAACTGCTTTTTTGAACAATGTAGAAACTTGCATTCATTTGACTTGTTGCACTATTTGACATAACTGGAAAAATGTGTGTTGGTAGCCACCTGTTGTCTCCAAAAGGTTTCTTCACTTACTCTTCTTTCAAGCATGAACCAGATCCTGTGTGGCCTCTCCAAGTTTATGTGGCAACATGTGACACCCAAGTGAACATGGTCTACACTGTGCAGTTCCATAGGGATTCACACTCTGTGTCAGAAAAGAAAGAGCCTGCTTCAGCTTTGTTTGAATATATGGTGACACTGTATCAATCTCTGGTCTTTATGTGACCACAATGGATTTCTTGAGTTCCCAACCCTAAACGATAAAACCACAAACCAAAACACTCAATGCAGCTTTATAAGAGAACTGAGGCAATTGAACAGCTCCTTTCCAATGAAAAAGTCAAACATGGTTCGCTGAAGTTATTTAGCAAATTGTCTAGCAAGGAAACTATGAGAGAGAAATGGTCAATCCGTTTGAATGCCAGAAAGAAGCATTTTAACTCAGCAAGGAGTGCCCTCTGTATTCTCATAAAAATATACCTCTTGGGTTTCTCACTTAATCGTATTGCATATGCCAACCAAAAGATGATGTGTGAGGGCAAAAATCAACCTTGAATATGCCTGGGTGCCACAACATCTAGTATCTTTCTGTGAACCCTCAAATGATCCAAATAGCATATTGCTGGACTGTTTGATATGCTGTTTTTATCAACTGATATGCAGCCCAAGATAGTTATCTAGAGTTCCGAATTTTCATTTGAAATGGTTCAGTCTGAGACTCTGTATTCACCTTTATAGCTTTCACCCTGTTAAAGTGCAGATTTTTCTTCTTCACAGCATTTATGTTAACATGTAAATTCTCTAATATCAATATATTGTTGCTTTTATTGAAAAACAAAATATACACTTCTAACTTTTAGTGTTCTTTAGTTCACAAAGAACAACTGAGGATTTTTAGCCTTCTAATTTTTGACCTGCTGCCTCTGAATTCCTCAGTATGACTCCTCTTTCTCTTTCATGATTGATAATAATTGACATTGTGAATAATAAATAATTGTAGATGGAGAAATATGTTACCCATGGGCATGGGT
Source organism: Sequoia sempervirens (assembly GCA_007258455.2). NCBI lineage: Eukaryota > Viridiplantae > Streptophyta > Pinopsida > Cupressales > Cupressaceae > Sequoia > Sequoia sempervirens. Next base: position 28,750 of record VDFB02371848.1, read on the forward strand.
TTCACCATGGTTATATCTTACATTTGTTGAGTCATTAGAGAAATATTAACTATGTTGAAATGAATTAAGTTTTTTTTTGGTTAGCAGCAATTTTAGAGAACTTGTAGAAGTCGCTGTGAATGCCTTCTTATATGTGTGGTAGGTTGGTTACACAAGCTTTACTCTTTACATTGTTTTTGATACACATTGTATTTCTTATTTTGAAGAGAATGTTTTGGTAAAAATATTTTTTGTTCATACTCACAGTAAAGAGCAGAAAGACAGTACACAGAAGACAAACTTTTGTATACTTTTCTTGTTAAATGGCTTTTGAGGAATCCCGTGTTTTAATGAGAATCCCAGTCTATGCATATATAAGTCAGTCTTTGTGTTGTATATTAGAGGATAAAATTTTCAAATGTATTTTGTTTATCTCAAACAAAATTGACATGTCATAATGCATTCCATGTGTAACTTATTTCAATATTTGACTGCAGTACCGCATGCCAGAAGCGTATGATGAAGAAGGCAAGGTCAAGCAGGAGAAAAGATTTGCTGTAGCTATCCAACGATACAGGTTATTCTTTACTTTGAAAAGTGCTACCATATGGATGTGAAGCTTATTGTTTTGGAGTTTTGACATCTAAAATTAATAGTCATTGATAGAGTGTAGAAACATGGCTAGCTGCTTATACCAGCTTCCTGCTGTGCATGTTTAATAATCTCTGTCTAGCAATCTCCTAATATGGTGTGAATCTTTTTTTTAAAACTTCTGCTTCATTAGAATGGTGTGAAATTAGAGGGTTGGGTTTTTCCTTATCATATTTTTCACATAAATCTTCCTATTTCATCAGAGATACAGGCTCTGAAGACAAAGTAAATCCATTTGCAGAGCAAGAAGCTTGGGAACAACATCAGATTGGTATGATAATCTAAGAAATTCTTTATGAAAATGTTTGCTTCATTGATTAGGCATAGTAAGTATGCTATAGGAATTTGCACTTTGACCATTCTTCTTTTTCCTTCTTTAGTGTATGTGTTTGGGCAAGGAAGATAACCCCATGCCTTTGGATATAAATATATATTTGAACTTATGCCTATATTTTAGAAGATTGGAGATCTGTTGTTACTTGTTACTGAATCTTTTCTATAAATGTCTAGTTCTTTGGTTGGATATGTACCTGTTAAGCTTTTTTATATCCATACCATTGTTTGCATTTGGTTTGATGCTTCTGTAATGTCTTCTATAGGCAAGGCAACACTAAAATTTGGAGCATTGGATAAGACAAAACCTCAAGAGGACTATGAGTAAGTTACTAACCTGCATCTGTGTATTATTCTTTGCTAGAAGTAGAAGCAAATATAATTGTAGGTAATTTATATGTGTCCACTACAAATTCTGATGTAACTGGTTTAAAAACTGAAAAAGTTGTCTTGGAGTTACTAAGATTAATTGAACAGTAAATATTATTAGGCATCAACAATGAATGCCCGTTTTCATGGAAATTACTAATAATAAAGTATGAAGCTCTATCAGTGTATCTACTTGTGACTTCTACATCCAAGAGAATGTATCATCATTAGCATTCAATATTGAGACCATATTGGCATTTCACAATTCAGTATACTTTC